>RJWM01020682.1:0-30642 GCA_004363535.1 Dasyprocta punctata | reverse complement strand
GAAAACTGGCTTTCTATCTGCCGTAAACTAAAACTAGATCCATGCCTATCACCATGCACTAAAATAAAGTCAAAATGGATCAAAGTTCTGAATATTAAAACAGAGACACTAAGCTTACTAGAAGACAGAGTAGGTAAAAATCTTGATGACCTAGGAGTAGGCAGAGAGTTCATGAACAAAAATCAAATTGAATGGGAAGCACTTCCCAGAATCAACAGCCGGAATCTCATCCTACTAAAAAGTTTTTGCATGTCAAAGGAAATCTCCAACAGAGTGAAAAGAAAACCCACAAAATGGGAAAATATCTTAGCCAATTGTTCATCAGACAAAGAACTTCTATCTAAAACATGTAAAGAATTAAAAGAAATCAGGCTCCTGAAATTGAAGGACCCAATTCAAAAATGGGCATCTGAGATGAATACACACTTCTCAGAGAAAGAAGTACAAATGGCAAATAAATATATGAAAACATGTTCAACATTAATGGTCATTCGGAAAATGCAAATTAAAACAACACTGAGGTTCCATCTCACCCCAGAAAGAATGGCCAAGATTAAAAAATTAATGAGCAGCAAATGCTGGAGGGGCTGTGGGGAAAGAGGAAGTTTTCTCCACTGTTGATGGGAGTGTAGACTGGTGCAACCACTGTGAAAGTCAGTGTGGAGATTCCTCAAGAAGCTAGGATTAGAGATCCCATTCAACCCAGCTAATCCACTTCTGGGCATTTTCCCAGAAGAATTGAAAACATTATACCACAGTGATATCTGTGCACCCATGTTTATAGCAACCCAATTTGTAATAGCCAGATCTTGGAAACAACCTAAGTGCCCATCAATCAAGGAACACATAAAAAAGATGTGGTATTTTTTTTACAATGGAGTACTACTCAGCAGTCAAGAAAGATTGCATTGAGACTTTTATAAGTAAATGATCAGGACTTGAGACCATACTCACAAGTGAGATAAATCAAACCCACATGTGTAAATACCATATTGTCTCCCTAGTGTAAGAAACTGAAAAAGTATATATGATCCAAAATCTATAATAAATACTATGTAAGGGTAAAAAACAGCTTGAAGAGCAAAAGTAATTGGGAAAGGAAAAGGGGGAACGAGGGAAGAGAAAAGGAAAAGATATAAATTTGTATATATGTATACGTAAGATAACTAAAATGAACACACTGCTGAATGTATTCATTATTGAGAAAGGACAATTAATACCCATCTGATTAGATCAATTTTACATGTCTATATCTGCTAATGTAAGCAACCATTTTAAAGATAACGATACGCAATATTGCAGCCATTGTCAAGTTTCTATCATCCTGTTTTGTAAACCTGCAGTGTTACTGTTGTGCATTTATTCTAGTCATTTGTTTGTCTCTTTTGCTTGTTGTCTTTGTTATATGTGTCTTTTTTTTCGCTTCAATAAAAAAAATAAAAATAAGTGAATAAATAAATAAATAAATTTGATGAAAAATAATCTAATACTTTAAAATGTTATGGGACAATCAAACAGTAGTCACTACTGATTCCTCCAGGAAAAGAATGAACTTCAATTATGGTAATTAATTCATCTCTTAAAGATCTTGTTAAGCATCCATATTTTCTGGTAGTTTCTGTTAGCTTTTTAAAAACATCCTTCTATCAGAAAGGAGACCAAGAAAGCAAAAAGGAAGTTTGGGAATTAATGAAGCCATGTTTTTGAAAGTAAAGCCAAGATTATAGTTTTCTCCTTGTTAAAGTTTATTAAGTATGTCTGAGCTAATAAGAACACTTAGATTAGTTAACTATGAATTATTAATATGAAAATATATGAGGGCATAATGTTTAAGCACAAACGTATTCAAGAATTAGCTGATAACAATACTTTATCATGCTGTCATTATGAATCTTGTAAGTGTATTATAAGAGAACGCTTAATAAGTGTCTGTTAAATTAAACTGAATTTTCAGGAAGTCAAGTGAATCCTTATTGGTTTTAGAAATTAATTGAAATAATTAAACTTACATAGGAAATCTGGTAATATTATAACCTCAGTGTGGCTTCTCTTCCATCTCCTCTCAGCGTTAATGTATCTTATTTACTTCCGAACTCCCTAGGACTCATTCTGTTGGTTTGTCATAGATGGTTTTTATCACATTGAGGTAGAGACCATCTATTCTGATTTTCTATAGGGTTTTTTTCATGAATGAGAGTTGGATCTGGGCTTTTTTGGTTGGTAAATTTTTAATATTTTCAATTTAAGTAAATGATATTGGGTTATTCAAAAATTTTATATCTTTTTGATTCAGCTTTGGTAATTTATATTTCTCTAGGAATCTGTCCATTTCCTCTGTGTTTTCCAGCCTATTCAAGTAAATATTTTCAAAGTAGGTGTTGATGATCTTCTGAATTTCTATAGGATCTATACTAAATTCACCCTTTTCATTCCTTATTGCATGAATTTGAGTTTTATCTTTCCTTGATAAGATTGTCAAGGGGTTTATTGATTTTGTTTATTCTTTCAAAGAAACAACTCTTTGATTCAGTAAATCTTTGTATTGTTTTCTTAGTCTCAATTGCATTAATTTCTGTTCTGATCTTTATAATTTCCTCCCAATTTATGAACTTTGGTCTTCACTTGCTCTTCTTTTTCTAGAAACTTGAGGTGAACCATTAGGTTCTTTATTTGTGTTCATTCTGTTTTTCTGATGTAACAATTCATTGCTATACATTTCCCTCTTAGGGCCACTTTCATTTCATCCCACATGTTCCAATATGTTGTATCTGCATTTTCATTTAATTGTAGATATTGTTTAATTTCTTATTTAATTTTATCTGTAACCCATTGATTGTTCAGGAGGGTGTTATTTAATTTCCATGTGTTTATGTAGGTTTTGTGATTTCTTTTGCATTAATTTCAATTTCAGTATACTATGGTCAGATAATATGCATGGGATAATTTCAATCCCTTTGCATTTACATAAGCATGTTCTATAGGCTAATATATGGTCTATTTTAGAGAATACAGCATGTGAAGTTGAGAAGAATGTATATTCTGATGTTGTTGTGTAGAACACTCTGTAAACAACTAGTAAGTCCATTTGTCCACAGGTTTGATTCCATTCTGCTATTTCTTCTGTTGACTTTTGGTCTAGCTCATCTATCTCTTTGTGAAATAGAGTATTAAGTTCCCCTGTTAAAGCTGTGTTATTGTGTATTTGATTTTTCATGTCTATTAGTATTTGTCTTATATAGTTGAGTGCTCCTGTATTTGGAGCATATATATTTGTGATTGCTATCTCTTCCTCTTGAATTTTTCCTCTAAGAAGTATGTAGTGACCTTATTTATCTCTCTTGATCACTTTTGGTTTGAAGTTCATATTGTCTATAAACAAAGTATCTACCCCTGCTGTTTTCTGAGTTCCTGTCACATGGAATGTTGCTTTCCATCCTTTGACTTTTAGTCTATGAGTTTCTTTTTGAGTTAGATATCTTTCTTGTATGCAGTATATTGTTGGATCATGTTTCTTGATCCATGCTTCCAATTTATTTCTTTTAATTGGTGAATTGAGGCCATTTACATTGATGAATATAACTGATATGTACTGGCTT
This sequence comes from Dasyprocta punctata, assembly GCA_004363535.1. NCBI lineage: Eukaryota > Metazoa > Chordata > Mammalia > Rodentia > Dasyproctidae > Dasyprocta > Dasyprocta punctata. The sequence continues at coordinate 27,046 of RJWM01020682.1, read as the reverse complement.
ACCTTGCTCATGTTATTTTCCTGTTGTTGGTTCCCTGCTTTCCACTTTGTTTAATTGTTTTCCCCACCTGGTGGTTTCCTCCTATTATTCTCCTGTGAATTGTGGTCATTTTTATCTCTATCTAGCATGTCTTTCAGTATTCTTCCTAAGGTTGGTTTGGTGGACATCAATTTCTTCAATTGTTCTTTGTCATGGAAGTATCTTATATCTCCATTAATTTTGAAAGAAAGTTTTGCAGGGTACATCAATCTGGGTTGAAAATTGTTTTCTTTCAAGGCTTAAAATACTTCACTCCAAGTTCTTCTTAACTTGAGGGTTTGTGTTGAGAAGTCAGCCATGTTTCTAATGGGCTTTCCTTGATAGGTGAGCTGTTTCTTTTCTCGAATAGTTTTTAGTATTCTGTTTTTATGCTGGATTTCTGGGATCTTGAATATTATCTCTCTGGGTGTAGATTTATTTTGGTTAAACTGTTTGGAATTCTATATGCCTCACTTATCTGTACATCAGAGTCTTTTCCCATGCTTGGGAAATTTTCTGCTATTACTTCTGCAAATAGTTTTTTAATGTCATTTACGTTGCCACCTGTATTTTCATTGACACCTATCAGTCTTATATTGTTCTTCTTTGTATTGTCTAGAGCTGTTAAATTATTATTTTATGTTCCCTTGTTATTTTTAAAAGTTCTTTCCTTTCATGGTCGCTAGCGGTGATCCTGTCTTCAAGGTCTGAAAGTCTGTCTTCAGTTTTGTTCAAGAAGTTTTGCTGGCTTTCAATGGAATTTTCCATTTCTGGGATATCTCTTTGACTTTGCTCCAATGCATTGAATTTCTTTCCTATATTGTTCACTCAAAGTTTCCATTATTTTCCTATGCTCCTGTGCTTTTTTTTTTTTAATCTATGTCTTCTCTAGATATGCTGAGCAACTCCTTTATTAAGATAGTCATTTCTTTCTCTACCTGAGGGATTATTTTTAATCTGATTTCCTCTATAGCCTCGTGGATTTGTTTCTTTATTTCACTTGCTATCTTTTCAGAAATTTCAGGTGTGTGACTTCCAATGACCTCTATTTTGATGTCTCCTGTACTTGTTCTGGAAGGGCTGGGCTTTTGAGATTGCATTTTGCTTTTTCATTTTGTTGTTTTTCACCTCTTGGGTTAATATTTTGGTCTTGTCAATCCTGCTAGTCTCAACTGTCTGTCATGTGTGTCTTATGGTCCTATTGTGTGGCTGACATTCACTCAGTTGCTGGGTCCTACAGAGTAGGGGAGGACCCAGTCACCTGAATTCCTCCTGTGGACTGGTTTTGTGTGTCCAATATTCTTCCTAGGCTGACTAGCCTAGGAGTATTCATATGGACCAACCCATAGCTCATATTGTTACTGAGACTTCAGGGTCTTCCAGGCCACCAGATCCACCTGTCTAAAATGTGCACCCCAGTCAGGACCCTACTGCATCACTGGGGGTCTTGCAGGCCCAGTTAAGTTTGTCTGATGAAGGGAGGCCTCACCTGCACTCTTGCAAACCCACCCAGGGCTCTCTGTATGAAAGAAGGACTCACACTCTCTCCTTCAGGTTGGGGGAGGGTTCACTGAGGCTCCTGCTGACCAAGTGAGGTCCTCTGATAGGGGGTCTCACCATGCTCTTGTAGGCCCACCAAAGTCTGCTGGGTGGGGTGAGGGGTTGCCAAGGCTCCCACAAGCTCACTGAGATACTGCTGGTGGTGGAAGGGATCACTGTCAGTCCTGTGGGCTGCTGAGGTCCTCCAAGAGTTTAGGAGGTGCAGCCAACATTCCTGTCAGCTTCTGAGGTCTTTTGGGTGCAGGGGTATGGGGCATCCAATGATTTGGTCAGCTTTTGAGTTTTTCCAGTTGCAGAGCATGTGTGGCCAAAGCTCCCCTGGGCTGCTGAGGTCATTCCTGTTATGAAGTTTTGTTTTAGTTTTTTTCCATAAAATATTATAAAATATCTTAAGTCAGTGGGGGTTTTTTGTTTGTTTTTTTGTACCAAGGATCAAACTCAAGACTTTGCACTTGCCAGGCAGGTGCTTATGCCACTGAGCTATATCCCCAGATGTCTTAATTCTTAAATGTAACAAATGAAACAATAAAACTCATTCATAAAAATCTTGAAAATTATATGTATAGGCAAGGAAGGACTTCCTATCTCTAAAGATCTAGAAACTTTAAGATTAAAGATAATCATACAATGATACCAAAATTCAAACTGTTGTATTGCATAAGATTCCATGAATAAATATCAGTAGATAAGCAACAACTTTGGAAAACAAGCACAGTGCAGAGCACAGACAGAGACTTCCAAGCTATGCCATTACCTTTGTTTTCCACGACAAGCCTGGGGCAAGGTACTGTGCTGAGCTCTGTTCTGGAGACTAAGGAGCATGGCAGCAGCATAGCCTGACCTCCACTGAGGGTCTTTCTGCCTGAGTCAGGCCGTGGTAGTTGTGTCACAGTAGAAACACATGTAGGAAGACTGCAGGCTCATGTGGCAAGACAGCAAGCAAGAGGATTCCAGAACCAGGCTTTCTGTTTTATAACCACCAATTCTCACAGAAAACAACCACAGTCCTGTGAAAAATGGCATTAATCTCTAACAACTGCTTCATCCCATTCATGTTCACATTGCTCTTTGGGACCAACCATCTGTAAGACACCTGAATCTTCAGGGAAGGCTCTCAAATTGCACCAATCCCATACTCTAAAATGATCAGAAAGAGAATGAAAACTCAAAAGAGAAAGAAAAAGAATGTATAGTGGAATTTACAGAGGAACTAATGGAATACATTCAGCTTAAGAGTAATGAAGATGTTAATAGCCAAGTCACAATAAAGTACCACATTTTTGCCTTCCACAACTACAAAGATTGAAGACCGATAAAATCTAGTATCTCAGAGAAAGCAAGAAAATTATAATTTCATAATTATACATGATAGAAATGTGAATTATTACTGTTCAGGAAATTTATCTGTGGGTATTGCATACATATTCTATAATGAAGTTCTATCATAAAAAGACATACATATATATGGAGGTACATACATGCACACATATATCCATATATATAAACATAACTTTTTCCTGCTCAGGCTAAATGTCAAGCAATTTTTAAAAAGAAACAAATGAAATGAATACAATAAGGGGAAGGATTCTGTAGATACTTGAAAGATTAAATTAGTCATTCCAGGTAATAGGCTTAATTTTTACAACGCATTCTTGAGAGAAATAAGATTCAAAAAAGTTTATATGAGGGCATCTTTTATAACCAAAGAATTATAAAAAATTTAAATTTAAATATGTAATGTGCATATGCATTCTGTTAGCATGGGGAAAGCATGAAAGGATGCAGCTAGGCTGTTAAAGTAAGATCTAAAATAGGGAGAAATTGTAGGTGGAGGGAACTGATAAGAAGGAATATGTAATAATCAATTTACATATTATTTGTGAAATAGTGAGAGCATTTCATGATTATTTAACAGAATTTGATTTGTGAAACTTTGATTGGAAGGGAAAATCAGAAGAGGAGAGCAGGCAGAGCCGTGAAATACCTGTACAGTCTTACAGCAATGAGCACCGTGAGCAAGAGCGCAGTGGGAGTCAAATGGGGCTGAGTTTGCCACAAACATTGCACCTTACACACACATTTGGTCACTTTTGGAAAGAAGATCTTGCCTCCCCTAATTCATGTGATATTAGGGTGAGAAGAACCCAGAGCCAGATGAAGTACCTTGAGGCAGGGCCTTATGGAGCCCGTCATGCGGGAAGACAAACTGCAGCAGGGAGAGGCTTTGCCACCAAAATTAAGTCATGAAAAGAAGAATTTAAGTGAAGCTGGGCATGGTGGCGCACGCCTTTAATCCCAGCACTTGGGAGGCTGAGGTAGGTGGAATGTGAGTTCAAGGCCAGCCTGGGCTACAACGTGAGCGCAAGCTGGCCTGAGCTACATAGTGCGATCCTGCCTCAAAAAACTAGGGCTGGGAGTTTGGCTCAGTGGCTTAAGTGCCTGTCTGGCAGGCGTGAGGCTGTGAGTTTGATCCCTGGTGCCGCAAAAAAAAAAAAAAAAAAGAAGAATTTAAGTGACCAAAACTGAGTCCCATGAAGTCAGTACACTTGAGAAACACCAAAAAGAACAGATATAATCTTTCTCTAACTTCGACTAAAATCAACATGCACAGGAAATCATTTACCTGGGAGAAATGGCCACTGCTGGTTCTGGGCCCCAGGCAAGTTGGTTTTGAAATCAGTGAATGCACAGCCTGATCCATTCATTGCTCACTCAGTCGCTCCTGTCCCTTACTATGAGTTGGGTCTTCCAAGGGTAGGCAGTGTCAATTCACAGTACTGGAAATTTACTATTATGATGTGAATATAAGGATAATGATACCAATGAACTGGTATTACATTACCAATTGTAATGTATCAGTAAGAGTACAAGTTATTTTTAAAAGTATGAATGGAATTGTACAGCATTTTGTTTTTCTGTTAAGGACATGAAACAAAAATTAAATAAAGCATCTTTTGAAAATATGGTGCTTTTAAAAAATTAGAATTTGGTGAACTTTATACTTATTGAAATTCAGTATGTTAAAAATGGAAACTATGTTGGTTTTAAATTCAGATCTTATGTAGATCATTTTATAAATTGCTAATAAAAGTTTAAGACCATATGTTTATGACATTTTTTAAACTACGCTCTTGCATAATGGTCTCAAAAGAAGAGCTCATTACAGTTTTAGAATTTATCAGTTGCTGAACTTCCATCTCATTACTGTGTGTATTTAACTGACTTTAAGTAGCTAATTCTTTTATAGAAGCAGACCATATTAAACTAATTTATACTTTTTGTTGATTAAATCTCCTGACTACAGTCTAACTATAGGACTTTAAATGCAATTGCCTTGATTATTCAGTTTCTTAAAAAATAAAATCTTGTCACATGATATAATATGGAAGAATCCTAGGACATTGTGCTAATTGAAATAAGCCAATCACAAAAAGACAAATGGTGTATGAGGTCTTTAAATCATCAAATTCACAGAAAAAGAAAGAATGACAATTACCAGGAGTTGGGGTGGGGAAAACAAGAAGTTGTCATTTAAGGGACAAAGAGTTTCAGTTTTGTAAGATGAAGGCACGTAGAGATCACTGCAAAACAGTGTGATTAGACTTACCACTGATGAACTGTGTGTGACTAGGATAAATGATGCTTTCACTACACTTAAAATAATTGTATTTCCTTAAGTTATATGAGTCCTTTGTGAAATCTCAGAAATGTTTAATGATTGTAAGACAAAAGACTTGTTGGCCATGTTATCTCTACCCAAGTAAAGAAAAACTCTGCTGAAGCCCAGTAAATACTAAGTGTGTATCAATTATTGTGAAGGAACAAGGAGAGTGATGCAAAACATTTTATAGGTCTGCACATATGGACACATAGTTACTAATGCAGGTCCCCAAAACAGCAATTCAAGGTACAAAAAAGTCAAGAAAATAATGGAAGTCACAAGATGGCATATGATTAAAATTCAAGTGAAGGATACTAGATTACCTAATGAAGTCTAATTGAGTGGGATAATAATGAATGTAATTGATACTCTTCTGTCCCATATACAGAGATAGGTAGCTACCAAAATTTTTCTTCACATATTTGTGGTTTCAAGGATATTTGTGGTTTCACTGTATTCTGGACCATTGTGTAAGGTACCCTAACTTACCCATTTTTGCTTCTGCCTACACCTTTTTTAACAAATGAAAATTAGGCCTCCAAAAATAATCAGGTAATTCCAAATGCACACAAACTCACTCCCGGAAAAATGGATAAAGCTTTGTATCAACTGACTTCTGCGACCAGCACAATAAGCCTGTTTATTCTAGAGCAACCTATAGTTTCTCTTTTTCTGCTTTTTGCACAGTACACACTCTGGCTTCTCTAGTGTTCAGAGTAGGGTCTGTAGTTGGCAACACAGGAGGAAAAGGAAAGACTGGGAGGAGGAAGAAAACTCAGCCTCCAAGAGATTCTCCTTCCCCTCCACTGCCGATCACTAAAAATCTCAGTATCTAGGGGTTTTCATCTTTTCTCAAATCTTCTTACCCTGCTTCCCAATAACACAAAAAGTCCACAGAGAATGTCATCCTAGATGTAGTAAACAAATTTTAGAAAATGCTGGAAATGACCACACTAATTCCTAGGGCTTAGTTAGGATTCTCTCCTGTCCCTGGAATAAGCCATTCCAGCAACATACGTCCTAATTTTATTTTTGTTTTACACTCACTTATATGGATTTTGACAGATCTCTAAACTCATTTTAATGTTTAGGATTCTTGAAACTGAAAAATAAGTCTTTAAAAAAATATTTTTTGGTAGAGGGCACTAGATGGCACAATTTCTCCAATTTATGTTAATAAGGCATTCATTGCTTTAATAATTCTCATATGCAGCAATTTTCCTTTATAAATAGTTACACCTCAATAAACCATCAGGAAACCTATGAAATAATTGATAAAAAAGTTATTGGAAATATTTCTATGTACCTTGTTTTACGTCCTTATTCATTAACACAGGAATGATAATTATAACACTTAGTTTAATAAAGTAACCCAAAGAAAATAGTAAGTCTCTATAATAAAATAAAAAGGCACAGATACTAAACATCAACTTGTATCAAATGGACATTTTATAGAGTTACTGATATATAACAAAACTACAATCCAAAAAGTGGACTGGTAATTCTACTGACAATGAATGCTTAATATCAGGTATTAGGAAAACTAGGAGGTCAAATGTCTGAATGTTTTTACCTAACTGCTTTTGTTAATTCTGCCTAATTGTGTGGACCTGACTTGGTATCTGCCTAGCAGATTAGTAACCACAATTCAAGGGGTATCCGGGTGGGTTGTGTAGGGGTTGTAGCAGTGTTTAGAATTCCTACAAGCCCAAGTTCTTGTCTCACGATACCAAAGAATAGACTTGAGGACAGAGAAGGTGAACAGTAGAAAAGTTTTATAAAAAGAAAGCTCCTGAGAGGCAGGTGGAGTCCTGAAAGTGGGTTGCTGCTAAGGTTCTTTGTTTATGGGGTTTATCACAGTAAAATCACATCCCAGGTTACCTTGGGTCAAACCATCATCAAACAATGCGATTACAAGCACAGATACTTAGCTAAAATTGATCTAATAGAAAAACAGGGTACATAGCAAGAGTACCTCTTCAGGCATCATTATTCTTTCTATAATCTTAGCACGCAGGAAAACCCAAGGCATTTCTGACAGGAGTAAGTGTGAGGGCCAGAGTGTGCTGGCATTCATGTATGTGAGTGTCACATTGCTGAGACTCACTGGGAAAGGGGTGCTGGTTACAGCACAACCTTGCTGTTCATCTCTGGAAGGCTGCCTCTCCCAGCATAGCTTCTATTAATTCGGCCAGGACCACAGACCTGATCTACCTAATCTCTGTTCTGACTCTTGGCCCTGGCTCCTTTCTAACTGCCTGTCAGTCTCTACCTGGCCTAGCTATCTGCAACAAATGGGTTTAGGTATGTGCATGGTGACTGGCTCCTTCCCCTGCCCTACTTCCCAGCTCCGAAGAACTAAGTAGCTTTGCTGTGCCACACCCTTCTACCAGGCTACTTCTACCATGGATTGACTGTGAGTCAACTTTCTGCTCTCCTCTTTTAAATTTTGGGTGTCTCGTATTATGTCTCATTGACTGGAAAGTGACTTAATAGTCACTGATTAAGCTAATTACACCCACTTTGGATCTCAGTTTCTTCATGCTTACTGCTGAAGAACATAATTCCAGAAACAATAGAAAATAATGAAGATCTACTGGATGTCACATTCAATTGATTTTTTATTTGTTAAAGGTACCATGTTGACAACAAAAGTCCTAGATCTGTCAAATGTTTTCACTATCACTTTATTTCCTTGAATTATTTATAGTTCACAAATTCATCAACTCTGGAGCTACATTTTGCCATGTAAGACATAGCATATCAACCAATCAAGCAGAATGTATCCCTCACCTGAACCAAATCCCTCCTTAGCTAAGGATCTCAAACAGTCTTACCTACCCATCTTTGAACACTCCCGTCAGATGGTTCAGGTAATAGCAATAGATCCTTACTTAAGAGGCTCCAGAAGGGAAATATCCCAGCTTAGATATGCTTCTCTGATGAATACATACTCTTGCCTGATGGAGAAAGTCATCATCTTGGGCAAAGCTAACAGCTTCCAAATGGTCCTATATGAAGAAAGGAGCAGAGAAAATGGCATCTACATTGTAAGCTAGATGCCCCAAACCTTGGTAGAATATTAATGAAGTGACATATTATAGACAGATTGCCCTTACATTCCAATAAACTAGGTAAAGGTGGGTGTTGGGTGGAAGGGAGACAGGAAGAGGATACCTTGAATGATTCCTGTAGAGGAACACTTAAACAGTATCTGAGGCCACTGAAAGTTTATCAAATTACTTCCCATTTAGCATTACTATTGAGAAGCCACTGGCTTCTCAATAGTAATGCTAAATGGGAAGTCTTCTCAATAGTAATGCTAAATGGGAAGTAATTTGTTGTAGGAAGTTGTTTCTAGAAATTTAAGATGAATTACCTATAACAGCAGGACCAATATTGTCTCTATATCTACCATAACTCAACTACAAATTTTACACACAGGCCTTCAGAAAAATCCAAAATGTACTCATAATGCTGCTATCATCTATCAGTTCAACTTAATCAGTTCTCTCTCTCTTTTTAAGATAATTTCCCACAATAGCCTGAGGAAAACAATCATCTCCCCTTAAACACTATATTTGACATCAGAAGTCCTTTTTGTCTACTCCAAAATAATAGTGAACCAAGATCCTAACAACATGTACAATACATTGTGAAAAATAAGAAGAAAGTAGAATACAATTTGGAAGATAGCATTATAATGTGGGTACAAGGGCCAGGAATTTAGCTCAGTGGTGTAAGCACCTGCCTGGCAAGCGTGAGGTTGTGAATTCAATTCCCGGTACCAAAAAAAAAAAAAAAAATTGTGGATACATAATGAACATTGTGGTTTGTTCTCCAATGTTTTCGTTCTACACCAGAAGATCATCTGATCAAATTACAGTAATTTATTCCCCTTTCCACCGATTACTTCAGAAAAAGGAATGTGATCCAACTGTAACTGTAGTAGGCATACATTTTAAATGCCCACCCAAAGATGTTCTACTTTATCCCTGAAAGCTATGAATATGATGAAATGTCATTCCTATGATTTGGTTATTAGACATATTTGACCTTAAAATGGGACAGAATACCTGGATGGGCTTAATCTGATCACGTAAGCACTAGAAAGTAGTAAGGTTTCTTGAGCTGATTCTTCAAATCCTCCAGAAGGAAGCCCAGGCCAGGGCCCTCAACTTCAGCCTTGTGAATGGACTGCAGGGGAGCCAGCCAGTGCTCCCAAACTCACAGAGCCATGACAGAGTCAGTGAGTGTTGTCTAAAGTAGTAAATTTGTGGCAACCAGTAATAATAGATATTGAAAATTAATACAGTAGCCAAAGACTTTTATAATAGAGTCCACTAAGAATTCTGGGGAAATTTTACTGCTTTCTTAGGATGTTGCTGCAACTCAACCCAATGGCCAGAGCTGGCTTGTGGTGAAACAGATTGTGTTGATGGAATTTCTGAGAACTAGGTTGTCCTTATGATCACTGAACAACCCTACGTAGTAATAGTATAGAGGATGCTAATTGCTTAGAAATAAGAACAAAGCTACCTCTTCATGTCACTACAGAACCCTAAGGTCCACCCCTACCTCCAGGATTACCAATGCATGAGATAATAAGTGTGTTATTAAACCAACTTGAGTCAAGTTTGCTGTTACTTACAAATAAAATGTCTTTTCATATTAAACTAGCATAATTATATCTATGTAAATATACTAGATAAAAGAACAGTAGATTCTGAAAAAGAGACTTGAAATCTCATCCTGGGCATACTGTTTGCCATGCATGCACAAGGCCCTGGGATCAATTCTAACATCATAAAAACAAAAATAATTTTTAAAACTCATGGTCTGGTGACCTGGTCATTTAGTATCTATATAATCTTGTTTGGGTCTCATTGCACCTCTATTTCCTCAAGAATTGGAAGTAACAATTTACTGAGTTATTGTGAGGACTTAATATGATATAAAGTATAAAATTATATAGCATAGTGTCTAAAATATAGTAATTATTCAATGAGAGGTCATTATCCTCAATTAAAATATAAAGAAAAACAGGAAAATATTTTCAGAAAAAAATTTAATCAAGAAAAATGGAAAGGTATTTTCAAAGGTAGTAAAAGATATATGTTGAATATTAGAGCCAAATAATGGAATTCAATTGTTACGTTATTATTAAATGGCTCAACAATGAAGTACACAAACTGTCAGAGAGAATTTTTAAATATTATGCCTTTGCCATAATAGGAACCAAAATTCATTGTTAAAAGAAACATACAGTAATGTCTTAAAGTCATAAATACAGGTTACAAACCAAAGAAATTAATAAAACAAATTTATACTATTTTCTCCATCATGCAGTCTGATTGTCTTACTTACATCATAAAGAATTCAGTGGTTTTTTTTAATTAAAAAGGAATGTTTCAACTTAAAAATAACCATTTATATCATCAGTCACCACTCCTCCTTCACCTTGGAGACCTCAGGGGCTGACAGGATTGTTGATCACCACTTCCCCTCACCCCAGAGAGTTCAACAGCCCACAGATCATCAGCAGCCCCTTCCACCACCTGAAGAATCCTGGTGGACTGGTAGGAGCCTCAGCAACCCCTCACCCACACAGAGGGCCTCAGAGGGCCTACAACAGTGTGGTGAGTTTCCCCATCAAATAGAGGACTTCAGTGGAAAAATAGGAGCAGTGAACCCTCCCCTCCAGCAGTAGTACCTCAGCAAGCTCAACAAAGTGTGGGTGAGTCCTTCTTCCATATAGACAACACCAGGTAGGTTAATGATAGCACCAACAAGGACTCGCCCAGTGTGGAGGAACTTGAAAGGGCCTAGGAGAACCCCAGGGACACAGTAGGGTCCCAGCTGAGGAACACACTATAGCCAGGTAGACCTGGAAACCTGAAACAGACTAAAGCCACAGTAACAACAGGAGCTAAGGGTTGGCTTACATCAATACTTCTAGACTAGTTAGCCCATGAAGAATATAGGACTCATTCAGGCCCTGCAGGAGGTATTCAGGTGACTGGCCCCTCCCCTTCATCATGGCACCCGGCAATGGGACAAACATCAACTATACAGTAGGACATTAAGACACAAACGATGATCAGTTGAGAACAGTGGAATTGAAAATACCAAAATATTAACCTAAGAGGTGAAAATGACAAGACGAAAAAGCAAAATGTAATCTCAAACATCCAGTCCATCAGAAATAAGTAGAGGAGGCATTAAAATAGAGGACATTAGAAGTCATACACCTGAAATTTCTGAAAAGATAGCAAGTGCGATGAAGAAACAAATCCATGAGGCTATAGAGGAAATCAGATTAGAAATAATCTCTCAGGTAAAGAAAAAATGCCAACCTTAATAAAAAAATTTCTCAGCATAGCTAGAGAGGACACAGATAAAAAAGTACAGGAGCATGGGAAAAGGACGGAAACCTTGAGTGAACAATATAGGAAAGAAACAGAATGCATGAAATAAATTCAAAGAGATATCCAGGAAATAAAAAATTCCACTGAAAGCTGGTGAAACCGTTTGAATGAAGCTGAGAATAGAATTTCAGACCTTGAAGACAGGATTGCAACTAGCGATCATGAAAGAAAAGAACTTTTAAAAATAACAAGGGAGCATGAAATAACAGCTTCAAGACAATGCAAAGAGAAGCCATATGAGACTGATAGGTGTCAATGAAAATGCAGGAGTCAACACAAATGACATAAAAAACTATTCACAGAAGTAGTAGTAGCAGAAAATTTCCCAAACATGGGAAAAGAATTGGATATACAGATGAATGAGGCATATAGAAAGCCAAACACTCATAACCAAAATAAATCTACACCCAGACATATAATAACTAAGATCCCAGAAATTAAGCATAAAGACAGAATACTAAAAGCTATTAGAGGAAAGAAACAATTCACCTATCAAGGAGAGCCTATTAGAATCATTACTAACTTTTCAGCACAAACCCTCAAGTCAAGATGAGCTTGGAGTGAACTATTACAAGCCCTGAAAGAAAACAACTTTCAACCCAGATTGATGCACCCAGCAAAACTTTCTTTCAAAATTGATGGAGAAATAAGATGCCTCCATGAAGCTGGGCATGATGGTGCACCCCTTTAATCCCAGCACTTGGGAGGCTGAGGTAGGAGGAGCTTTATGAGTTCAAGGCTGGCCTGAGCTACATAGTGTGATCCTGCCTCAAAAAAAAACTAGGGTCGGGAGTTTGGCTCAGTGGCTTAAGCACCTGTTTGGCAGGTGCAAGGTTGTGAGTTTGATACCCAGTGTCGGTAAAAAAAAAAAAAAAAAAAGATACTTCCATGACAAAGAACAACTAAAGAAATTGATGTCCACCAAACCAACCTTACAAAGAGTACTGAAAGACACACTATAGAGAGATAAAAATGACTACATTTCCCAGAACAGCAACAGAAAGAAACCACCAGGTAGGGCAAGCAATTAAACAAGGTGGGGGGGGGGAAGCAGGGAACCAACAACAGGAAAATAACACGACAAAGTTAAGCCAGTACATATCAGTTATATCCATCAATGTAAATGGCCTCAACTCACCAATTAAAAGGAATAAGTTGACAGAATTGATCAAGTAACAGGATCCAACAATATGCTGTATACAAGAAACACATTTGATTCAAAAGGAGACTCATAGACTAAAAGTCAAAGGATGGAAAATGGTATTCCCTGTGACAAGAACCCAGAAAAAAGCAGGGGTAGCTATTCTGTTTATAGACAATGTGAAATTCAAAACAAAAATGATCAAAAGAGATAAAGAAGGTCACTACATACTTGTTAGGGGAAAAATTTAAGAGGAAGAGATAACAATCATAAATATATATACAGCAAATACAGGAGCACTCAACTATATAAGACAAATACTAATAGATATGAAAAATCAAATATGCAATAACACAGTTGTAACAGGGACCTTAATATGCAATTGTCACAAACAGATAGATGAACCAGATAGATGAACTAGGCAAAGAAATAACAGAACAAAATCAAACCTGTGAACAAATGGACTTAGTAGATGTTTACAGAGTGTTCCAACCAACAACACCAGAATACACATTCCTCTCAGCTGCACATGAGACATTCTCTAAAATAGAAAATATATTAGCCCATAGAACATGCTTAAGTAAATGCAAAGGGATTGATTTTTTTTTTTTTTTTTTTTTTTTTTTTTGGTACTGGGGATCAAACTCACAACTTCGTGCCTACCAGGCAGGCGCTTAGGCCACTGAGCTAAATCCCTGGCAATGGAAAGGGATCGAAATTATCCTATGCATATTATCAGACCATAGTGCATTGAAATTGGAAATTAATGGCAAAAGAAACTGCAAAACCTTCATAAACACATGGAAATTGAATAACAAACTCTTGAACAACCCAAGGGTTACAGATGAAATTAAAGAAGAATTTAAAAAAGACTTAAAATTTAATGAAAATGCAGATACAATATAGTGAAACTTATGGGATGCAATGAAAGCAGTGCTAAGAGCAAAATATATAGCAATGAATTGCCACATCAGAAAAACAGAATGAGCACAAGTAAACAACCTAATGCTACACCTCAAGCCTCTAGAAAAAGAAGAGCAAGTCAAACCCAAAGCTCACAGAAGAGAGGAAATTATAAAGATAAGAGCAGAAATTGATGCAATTGAGACTAAGAAAACAACACAAAGATGTACTGAATCAAAGAATTGGTTCTTTGAAGGAATAAACAAAATTGACAAACCACTAGCCAACCTTATCAAGAAAAAGAAAGAAAATACTCAAATTCATGCAATAAGGAGTGAAAAGGGTGATATCACTACAGATCCCATGGAAATTCAGAAGACTGTGAATACCTACTTTGGAAATCTTTACTCACATAGGGTGGAAAACACAGAGGAAATGGACAGATTCCTAGAAATGTATGAATTACCATAACTGAATCAAGAAGATATAACAATTTTGAATAACCCCAAATCAGCTACTGAAATTGAAAATGTGATTAAAAACTTACCAACAAAGAAAAGCCCAGGTCCTGAAGGATTCATGGTTGAATTCTACAAGAAATTTAGAGAAGATTTAATGCCAGTACTCCTCAAACTCTTCAATGAAATTGAAAGGGAAGCAATCTTCCCTAACTCATTCCTGGAGGCAAGTATTACTTTGATACTAAAACCAGAGAAAGACCCAACCAAAAAGGAGAACTATAGGCCAATCTCCCTAATGAACATCAATGCAAAAATTCTCAATAAAATACTGGCAAACAGAATGCAGCAAATCATCAAGAAGATTATACATTATGACCAAGTGGGATTTATTCCAGGAATGCAGGGATGGTTTAGCATATGCAAATCGATAAATGTAATACACCACATCAACAGAGCCAAAGACAAAAATCACATGATCATCTCAATAAATGCAGAAAAAACTTTTGATAAAGTCCAACACTCATTCATGATAAAAAAAAAAACCCTAAAGAAACTCAGAATAGATGGTCTCTACCTCTATCTGTTAAAAGTCATCTATGACAAATCAACAGCCAACATTTTACAAAATGGACAAAAACTAAAAGCTTTCACTCTAAAATCAGGAACAAGACAAGGATGCCACTATCAACACTCCTATTCAATATAATTTTGGAAATATTAGCTAGAACAATTAGATAAGAGAGAGAAATAAAAGGAATAAGGATAGGAAACGAAGAAGTTAAATTATCACTATTTGCAGATGACCTGATACTCTACATAGAAGACCTCAAAAACTCAATCAAAAGACTACTAGAGTTAATAAGCAAATTTAGCAGTGTAGCTGGATACAAAGTAAACCCCCAAATATCAATAGTATTCCTGTACACAAACAACAAACTCACTGAGAGAGAAATTATGGAAATAACACCTTTCACAGTGCATCCAAAAAAATGAGATACTTAGGAATTAACATAACAAAGGACGGAAAAGACCTACATGTTGAAAACTGTAGTATTCTAAAAAGAGGAGATTGAAGAGGATATCATAAAATAAAAAGATATCCCTTGCTCTTCATTAGGAAGAATCAACATCGTGAAAATGGCCATACTCCCAAAACTGTTATACAGATTTAATGTAATGCTGATCAAAATACCACTAACATACCCTACACATCTAGAGAAAACATTCCTAAAATTCATTTGGAAACAAAAGAGACCTAGAATAGCAAAGGCAATCCTGGGCAATAAAAGCTGACTTGAAATTGTACTACAAAGCCACATTGATAAAATCAGCATGGTAGTGACAAAAAAAGACCTAAGGATCAAAGCAACAGACTACAAGATGCAAACACAACTACAAAGACACTCAGCCACCTTATATTTGACAAAGGGGCTAAACACATTCCGAGGAAGAAAGATAGCCTCTTTGATAAATGGTGCTGGAAAAGTTGGCTTTCCACATGCCGAAGACCGAAACTAGACCCATGCCTATCACCATGTACTAAAGTAAAGTCAAAATGGATCAAAGATCTAAATATTAAAATAGAAAGATTAAATCTACTTGAAGACAAGGTAGGTAGAAATCTTAAAGACATAGAGGTAGGCAAAGAGTTCATGAACAAAACACAAACTGCAAGGGAAAGTACTTCAAAGAATCAAGAACTGGGATCTCATCTTATTAAAACGTTTTTGCACTTCAAAAGAAATCACCAACAGAGTGATAATAAAACCCACAGAATGGGAAAGAATTTTAGTTAACTGTCCCTCAGACAAAGGACTTATATCTAGAACACACAAAGAACTGAAAAACATCAGGCCCCCAAATTCAAAGACCCAATCCAAAAATGGGCATCTGAGGTGAACACACACTTCTCAGATGAAGAAATACAAATAGCAAATAAATACATGAAGAAATGCTCAACATCACTGGTCATTCGAGAGATGCAAATTAAAAAAACATTCCATCTCACTCCAGTAAGAATGGGTGTCATCAAGAAATCAACCAATAACAAATGTTGATGGGGCTGTGGGGGAAAAGGAACACTTCTTCCCTGTTGGTGGGAATATAGACTGGTGTGACCACTGTAGAAATCAGTGTGAATATTCCTCCAAAAACTAGGATGGGAAGTCTCATTCAACCCAGCTATTCCCTTTCTGGGTATTTTCCCAGAAAAATTGAAAATGTCATGCCACAGCAATGTATGTGCACCCATGTTTATGGTAGCACAATTTGTAATAGCTGAATCTTGGAAACAACACAAATGCCCATCAACCATAGAATGGATAAAAAAGATGTGGTATTTTTATACAATGGAATATTACTCAGCTATAAAAAGGATAACCTTGAGGCTTTTCTAGGTAAATGGAGGCAATTTGAGACTATATTCATAAGTGGAATAAATCTAACTCATATTTATGAATATCATATTGTCTCCCTAGTGTAAATATCATAATAATAATAAACTGAAAGAGTAATAAGACCCAAAATGTACAATTGATATTGTAATAATGAGAGGGAAAGAAAGTGCTTGAAAGGAAAGAACAGCTGGGATAGGGGAAAAGAGTAAAGGAAGGAAGGAAAACATTATATGTACATAGGTACACACATATAACTCTATGCATGTATATGTGTGCAAGACAGATAACTATACTACTAATCTCTGTTAGTTCAGCAAAAAGAACAGTTTGTGCTGTCATTGATTGTTTGATCATTTTTTATGCCTAGATATTGTAACCTGAACAACTATTTCTAAGATAACAGTATACAATATATTAACTAGTGTTTATTTCTTACTGTTTTTTTTAAATTTTGTATTGTTTCTGTCCTTCTTTCTGTTTCACTTTTTAAAATAAAAAAAATATAAAACATTCTAATGCTTCAAAAAACAAGTCCACTGTGCACCCTGGGTGTTTTCATTTGTTTTCTAGGGCTGCTATAACAGAGCACCACGAACCAGGCATCTCAGCCATAGAACTGCATTGTTTCATAGCTCTGAATGGTGAACGCCCAGAATCAAGGACCTTCCTTCTGAGGTCAGGGAGGGAGAGAGTGGCTTAAGGTGCCTCCTCTCTCCCCATGGTTCTCCACACCCCTTTCCCTCTGTGCCCACGTTTCCTCCGCTCATAACCAATGCCCACAGTCATATCCCACTAGGGGCCACCCTGGTGACCTCACAGTATTCACCTCTAATGGCCCTCTTTCCAAATCAAGTCACATTCTGAGGCACTGAGGGTTAGGGATTTGACACACAAATCTGAGGAGGACACAATACAACCCCGATACCATCTCAGACGTGCTTTCTTCCTCCAAGGAATTTTCAGCCTAATATATGATATATACATTTATCCCCTTTCTTATATTTATTAAACTTTAAGTAAAAAGAAAGAGTTCTTTTGCAATAATGACAATGCTAAATATTGAAATTTCGTTAGTTGTATTCTCAAGTGTATTTGGTATAACATCAAATTGATATTTTCCAAAAATAATAAACTTAATTATAAGTTTCAATATTTGCTTGGTTTAAATTATTATTTCCTTTGTTTTGGGAAATATATTTGAATCTAAACATACCTAACTACAATTTTATAGCTAATTCCTCACAAATTTAAGAAATTAATTTTCTTCCCTTTGTAATCTTTGTATCTAATTAAACTGAACAAATTCAAGGCAGATTATATAGAAAATATTTCTGTGGTGACATGAAAATTTTGCACCTAATATCAATGAACATAGTTGAAACTTTTTAAGTTTATTCTAAAAAAGCAATGTTTAATTTTTTGGTAGGGAACCTCACAATATTTCCAATACTCAAAAATTTCTACTTAGTTATGTAAGTCTGAAAAGAAATACCAAGAATGGTAGCAGGGCATGGTGCTGCACACCTGTGGTCACAGATTTATAGGCAGCTAAGCTAGATAGAAATTAATACCCCATCAGAGAGGGACTGGGCTCTCAAGGAAGTCAGCAGAAAGAATAAAGACATCAGCACTGTGGCTGAATGTCCACCTGAAGAAGGCCAGGCCTCAGAACAGAGACGCTAGGGCCAGGGCTGCACGCCTCCTTGAGGGATCAGCAGTACGCTGAGATTATGCCATGATTAGCACAGCCTGGTCCAGTGAGTCCAGATGGGCACCAGTGGCCCAGGAGAGTGACTGGTGCGTCTGGGCCCACCCCTCCCCCAGACGCCGTTGTTCTTTCCGTGCATCCTTGCTACAGACTCATTCCCCTAGTGGATCAATGCTAGCTAAGCGGCTTACTTGGAACCCCACAGGTTGATGGCAGTTTGACCCACTATGTACCCACATTGCGTCTTTGCTGGAAACATTGCCCCTGCCTCAGGGCCTTGACGGCTACCCACTCAGGACTCCTCCGGCCTCTCAGGAGCTATTTCTATTTCCCAGTAAACCCTTCTTGCTCTTAACCTGTTTTGTCCTTTGGAATTCATTCTTTGGTTTCAGGAGACACGGCATCTTTGACATGTGGCAGGATGGGAGTTAGATTCTCCCTATGTCACCAGTGTAACCTCACGGCGGGGACCTGGCGAGCTGGGGATTTCCCGCGGCCTGACCCTGCCTTTCCTAGGGCTCTTGCTCTCACCCTGGACAGGAAGGCAAGGGAGGGGTGAGGCTGACTCAAAGCCAAAGATGCTCTAGGTATCTGGCCCAGAACAAGTAACTCAAAAAACAGGTTCAAGGCTGCGAAGGCAGGGACAAAGCTGGGAGCTGCAAGTGTGCTCGGCAGGGGGCGCTCCGCAGGGAGCCTCTCGGGCCGCGTCCTTGCTCTGCCCATTTCTATAGGGCTCCAAGCTAACCAGAGTTTCAGCCTCTGTTGCTGGGTGAGCTTGCTGCTAGAGTGAACTAAGGTTTATCGAATTGTAGGTTTCCAGTATGCAAAAGTGGATCTCTTAAGAATAACAGTTCGCACGAAGG
Source organism: Dasyprocta punctata (assembly GCA_004363535.1). Taxonomy (NCBI): domain Eukaryota; kingdom Metazoa; phylum Chordata; class Mammalia; order Rodentia; family Dasyproctidae; genus Dasyprocta; species Dasyprocta punctata. The sequence continues at coordinate 7,907 of RJWM01020682.1, read as the reverse complement.
GCGATTTCCAGTAACCAGGGGGTCATTTCTGTAGCCAGCTGCCGCAACAGCCACGCCAGCTCCGCCAGACCCTTGGCTCTGCTGCCTCCCCTTCTCACTGTCCCTGCATTCCCCTCCTGACTCAAGCATAACTGCCACTGGATGGGAATAGGTAGGGGTCTTGTCTTTACCTCTGTGAGGCAGACACTTGGTCGATGGGATATTGGGCTTGTTGCTAGAGGTTTGGTCTTGTGGGCCAATAGTGGAGATGAGGTTGGCATGGCAACCTTTACTGGGAGGGGCAGTGTGCCCCGCACAGAGCCAGGAGTCAGAATCACAGGCTGACAGCTCTAAACCACAGTGCTGCTTGGAAACTGCTGTTGCTCATAGCCACACAGAGCCTGCATTTTCTACCTTCTAAAAAGGGCTTGGATCATTGAACCTTCCCTGGGGGTCTCTTCTGACCCTACTCCAGCTTTTAGAAGGCTGAAGCAGGAGGATTGCCGCAAGTTCAGGGCCAGCCTGGGTTACATAGTGAGTTCAAGGCCAGCCTCAGTCACATAGAGAGACCCTGTCTCAAAAACAAACAACAACAACAACAATGACAAAGAAATATCAAGGTTGAAATACAAATTTGGAAGTCAATACAAGAGGGTATTAAAAACCAACATGAGGAGGAAATGAGAGAAAACTAATGACAAAAACAAGTCAAGAATAAAGATTTGTAGATGAAAGAGGAAGAGGCTGCAAAGGAAAATAGCAAAAACCTCTAGGTACATAGTCCTATGGAATTAGAATGCAAATAAATAGCACTAGAGAAGGAAAAACCAGGATAAGATTTTGAGAAGCGCATACCCAAAAAGCAGAAGTAGAAGAGAGATCCTTAAGATAAAGATTTTTAAAATCTCCTGTAAATCTGGGTAGTTTAATGCATTGCTGTATCTCAGTGAAGATAATTTCAGTCTTGAGGGGAAGAGGGGGGAAGAGTTAGAAGCCAGATTGCAGTGGGCTGAGCAGGAGGAGGGACACTTCCTCTTCCTAGAGGAGAGGGGTGGAAAGCAGGAATGCAGGTGTTTATCACAAGGGAAATATGCAAATGTGGGCAATGGAAAGCATATAGTTGTGGGGTGCCTAAGCACAAGCAAAGTAATTGCAAGAAAGAGCAATGCTTGAGAGATCTCCTAAGACTGCACTTTATGCAGTCAGAATAGCTGTTAATGGCCAGGAAAAGGCTGATACACAGACTTCAAATGCAGCCATGATAAAACATTAATGTATACAATTGTCAGAACAGAGTGCTACAGTAGTGGGTGGTCTCACCAGAATTTGAGTATTGGGTTGATGAGATTATCCTTGGAAAATTAAACTATGGACTTCCATAAAGTCAATTTATAGGCAGTCACTTGAAAGTATTCCTGACAAATTTAGTCAGCAAAATTTGACTACAGTGTAATACACCTTAGTGAATACATTAATGTAGCTAACCACCAAATGTATCCGTAAAAAGAAGAGACAGGTATTATGGATTAGCTGTGGAAACAGAATAAAATGAGAACCATCCAGGCAACACTTCACCGCACTCCAACACTCGCGCCAAGCACAGCACCCATAAGTACTTTGATTAGAAAACCTGTATTAGGGTTCTTTAAAGAAACTGAACTAATGGTATGTATATGTAGAGAAATTTATTACAAGGAATTTTGGGGTCTGGTCCATCATAAATCTGCAGGGTAATCTAAAAAGTGATCTTCAAAGAACTATCTAGACTGCCATGCATGGAGGTACACTCCTATAATCCTAGCACTCGAAAGGCTAAGGCAAGAGTATCACTGCTAGTGTTTGAAGCCACCCCAGACTATATAGTGAATTCAAGGTCAGCTTACAACATACGGTGGGACCCTGTCCCCAAAAAGAAAATCTAGAATGATGCCTAACCAAATATCTGGGTACTGTGACATCACCAAGTTAAAACATAAAATCAATCATCACAAGAACCAATAATAGAGAAAATATACACAAAAATTGTTATAGTGGTCCCACCCTACCCAAGGTCAATACTATTGTCTGAAAATATAAGATGGACAATTGAAAGCACATGCACATAACTTTTGCAGCATGTTGTTATAATTGTTCTATTATTAGTTGATGTCATTTTTATAAATTAAACTTTATCATAGGGATGCAAAGACAAAAACATAGCATCTATAGAACATCCTCTCTACAATATTGGGCAACCACCAGGAGTCTCAGAATGTGTCCCCTGTAGATAAAGAGGGACTAGTGTAAAACTCAAGGAGTGGACAGCTCTATTAGTCTGCTCAGACTATCATAACAAAATACTATGGGTAAAGTGTTTTTAGCAATGGAAAATGTACCCACGGTTCTAGATACTGGGAAGTCCAACCAAAAATAAGGTTCCAGCCAAATTTGCTCCTTGTGATGCTCTCTTCCCTGTTGCTCAGTGGCCACTTTCTGCCTTCACCCTCACATGGACATAGTTGTGGGAGTTGAAGAAGAGAGAGAGGTCTCGTCTCAAAAGTCCCAACTTTATAACCTCATTTAACACCAGTTATCTCCTAAGTCTTGTTTGTGAATATATTCATAGAGAGAGGATTTCACATAGGAATTTTGTAGGCAATTCAACTCATAGTCAAAGAGCACTGTTAAGAGAAAATGGAAATAATTTTCAACTGATTGATGACAGATAAACTTTCAGACAAGAAGAAAAAACTGAAAGTTGACAAGAATATGGAAAACTTTACTTCTGTTATATGATCAATGTTTTCATCTATTCATGTTTTGTCTTCCCAAACAGGTTACCAAATTCCTTCTGGTCAAGGACCCATAGCAGTATTACAATGAAAAAAAAATCTCACTATTGGTTGTTTTAGTGAAATACTGTAACTAAACTACAAAAAAACTCACTAGAAAATAGGAAGAAAGTGCCCTTCCCCTTGACTTTGTGGATATTTCTAAGACTTTGTCCCTTTGCATGATATTATACCGTTGCTTTTTTCAGCAAGCTTAATGATAGACACAGTTTAAATCATACAACTATTACTATTTAAGGATAAGATTGTGTGGTCATGGAAAGAAGACCTGTGAGAATCAAAGATCCAGAACTAGGAAAGAGAGGGACCATCTTCATTTGACAGACAAACATTCACTGATGATTTCCTGATGGCTAGACTTTGGTCTGGGTATGAAAGAAACAGATAAATAAAGATACCCTCCTTAGTGCCAGGAATCTAATGGTCTAGTGCATGGGTAGGCAAATGACATCCTTTGGGTCAAATCCATCCCATGACCTGTTTTTGCAAAAAGAGTGTAACTTAACACATGGTGTTCTGGAATTATCAGTGACTTCTTTTCAGCTACAACAGCAAAGTTAGATGGCTGCACTGAGACTTACGACCCAGAAAACCTAAAATATTTACTATTTGGTTCTTCATGCCAAAAGCCTATTGATTCCTAGTTTAACGTCTTCTTGCTTCATGGAAACTATGTCTGTTATTTTTAAAATAATGATGCTAGTAAAATGAGGTTTTTTTAGAAAATACCAAATGTGCAGAAAAGTTATAAGAATACTACAAAAATCACCTTTATAATTTTTATTCAGATATATAATTATTAATACTTTACCATGTTTTATCTTTCTCTCATATGTGTGTATAATATATATTATATATGAACACTATTTTTCTGAGTCATTTGAGAGAAATGTGCTAGCATTAGGTCTCTTTGTCTCTGAATGCTTCCCCAGCCCTTCAGGGTAAGTTTCTTAAAGGAAGTCACTCATATAGCTGCAGTAAAATGACCAAAATCAGGAAATTTAAATTTGAACATAATTATTTAATCTTCAGGACCTTAGTTAAATTTTATCAATTGTTCCCATAATTTATTTTATAGCAAAAGACAAAAACATGGTCTGAGATTCAGTCGGAATCCCACTGGTTTTGCAGTGCTGGGCCTCGAGGCCCAGGCCTTCTAAGGGCTGGGTCAGTTCTCTCCCATAGAAATACACCCCAGCTCTGTGTCACAGTCCATGGCTAGTTTTGTTTCTTTTTCTTTTTTTCCTTTTTTTTTTAACCTTTTATCTGGAAGAGTTTATGGGGTTTTCATAATACCAATACTGTATTTTTGAAGAGTACAGCCCAGTTATTTTGTATGTTCCTCACTTGAGACTCATCTGAGGTCTCCTCACGATTTAATTCAGGTTACGTATTTTTGACTGGAATATCATGTATTATTCTGTTCTTATCAGTATTTCTAATGAGGGGTAGTTGACATCCATTAGTGGTGATGTTAATTTTGCTCTCTCAGTGAAGCTGGTATCCGTGAGGCATTTTCACTTTAGTTGCTAGCTTCCTTTTTGTATTTGGTAATTAGTGATTAGAAACATGGACACTATTTTTGATCAGTGGAATAGATTTAGTGCCCAGTCGATTACCTAATCGACTGTCACCTAATGGATTTTTCATTGCAGAGCAATGACATGAAGAGTCAGTATCAAGAACACCTTGGATTCCTGTCTCATTTCTTCTGTAGACCACTGAGCTGAGAACTCTGGACACTCTGCAGACCAAAAGTGGAAATCAAGCTGGAAATTTTAAAGCACATGTTTCCCATTCAGGAAAATCTGCTGCTGTAGACTATACAGTCCTTGTGAGAAGAAACCCACACTCCGATTTACAACAACTGATCAAAGTCATGAGCCCTACCCGAAAGAGCTCACATGCGCCATTAACAAGTGAACACTCCCCAGGCAAATCAAAGACAACAGAAGCAATGTGAGGACCGAGGGTGTAGTTCAACATGCTTTGTGTCAGGTCTCTGAACTAGACCCTCACCCAACTAGGAGAGAAAAAACTCCCCCAAACAGATCCATTATTCACACGTTGGGGAGGGTGGCCTTCAACAGGAAGCCAGCAGTTTACCCACACAGCTCAACCTGCAAAGAGCTGTTTCCATGAAAAACCACAAGAGACGCACTGTACCTGCCAACACCCTGTACCCAACCCTGTCTATCACCTAGCCTTAGACCCCCTACTCAGAGACCCAAGATTTTGCACTCCTCTCAGCAATACCTCTCTCCCTTACCTAAGCTCCCCTATAAAAACATGCCCTCAGCCCTTGCTTGGGGCCAATGGTCTTTCCACCCTTGACCCGATGGCACTGGGTCAGCAATAATGTCCTCAAAGGTTGCTTCAACTTTGCTCGCCTCATTGGTCTCGGTTGGGCCTTGGTGTAGCCTAACACTTGGGGCCTTAAAATTTATCAGAATAGAAAAAATAAGTTAACCACAAGTCCATGGCCAGCAGGAGCCAAACTTGGCCAAGAAGGGGCCTATTAGTCATTTGCGTCCAGTAAGAAAAGCACAGCCTCTGCGGGGTGGGGAATATTGTGGTTCTAGCAGCGGTAATATAGGAGGTAGGCCTGGCAAAGCTGGCTGGAAATGAGCGGGACCTGTCAATCACGAGGTCCCGGGGCAACATGAGCACCCGTGGGTGGGACCCCCGAGCTCGAGCAGATGTGAACATGGAAAGGAAGCGGACACCAGGAAAGCTGCTGTGGTCCGTTTCGGCGGTACCCCGCCCACCGTTCCTCAGAGGCAGCATGCATATTTATTTTTGCTTTTACCGTCTTTTTCTCTTTGTTTGGACCAAATTTGCTCTCAGGCCAAACGAAGAGCTGGTTTCTTCAATACCCATCCACCCTACGCTTTTCAAACATACTTTTGACACGGTTTTTGGCTTGTCTTATCCAATTCTTTGTTTGAGGCAAGAAGGACCTGGGATACTTTTCTTTGGTGTACCATTTCTAAAGGAACTACCGGATGACAGCAGGAAGAACCAAATTTCATCTCAGGACGCCAGCACTGAGTTACAAAAATAATGTTAGATGTCCTTTCTCCTTTTCCTCCATGAGATGGGCAGTAAGAAGGTAATTATAGGGCTGCATCAAGTTGTATCCAGTATATTGCACAGAGCATAGTGTTTAACATATGGATGGCAAAAGGATAAAACAAATGGCAAAACTTAAGGAAATATTGAAGATAAGTGATACTTGCAGGTTTTTTGTTTTGTTTGGTACCAGGATTAGAACTCAGGACCTTGTGTTTGCCAGACAGTGTGCCACAGCCATATCCCTGGTCCTGATACTTGTAGATTTAAAGAATTTTTATACTTTAATAAATTTCTCTTTGCTTGTTTTAAAGCTCAAAGTTGTTTACTTTTCAATTTTCATAGTTAATCAGGCAATCCTAGGAGTTGAAGGTAGTACTGGAAAAAAAAGGTAGAAGTATTCAGATATTTACAATAGTCATTAATCAAAAGCAGTCTCACACATGCTCAGGAAGACTGACATACACATGGATTTTTCTTCATTGGTATTTGTTGACCACATCCACAAAGTCTATGCACAATTCTGCATAAAGGAGTTTCACACTCAAAAGCAGCCCAGAACAAAAGTGAGTTAATAGTCACTGAGCACATTATCTATGATTTTGATCCTTTCTAATTCTTAGAAGAATTTTTTAATTTACACAACAGAAAGCTAAAGTTCAAAAATATTACTCTAAATGTGTAAGTTTTTTACAAAAAAATTAAAATCCAAATGTGATTCCAGAGTCCTTTTAATAATATGGCAGTACTTGTACCATTACTTTCATACTAACAAGTCCAGTATTAGAGAACAACAAAAGAAAAGGAAATGACTAAGGGCAAAATGATTTGCAATGCGATTAAAAGGTGTTATTTACACATCTCTCAAATTTAAATTTAGGCTGTAAAAATCTTTGGTCCCTATTAAGAAATTGTTCAGTATATCACTGCAGTAGCAATGGAATAGGGGCTATTATTCCAGAAAAACCAGAAGGCTTTGTAGAGATCCGCACTGAAGAGGTAAAAAAATCCATTCGTGTGAATTTCTAAACACTGTTAGGAGTGATGGAACGCATGACAATTGCACAAACACAAAAACCAAAATAAGACATATTGTGAATGTTTTTGTTTTATAAATCATTTGTTGCTATTATCTTTGCTCATTATGCAATAAGTAAGCACCAGGAAGATAAATATTGCAGTGAAGTTAGCTTATGGAGTTTCTCCAGTCTCACTTAATAAATTATTTTCTGAGCCCTAAAACTTATTGAATTCTGTAAAAATTTACTTCTTTTCTTAGAATTAATTTTTTGGCCTCTTACAAAACAAGCTCTTTGATCTATGCTGGGTCAAAGTTTTGTCACCTAGACAATTTTGTATAAGTCAAAGCTGAAGGTCAGACCAAAGTTAATGCATTACATTAATGTAAAATACAAATGCTTTGCATTTCAGTTTGTTCTGTTTGGTTGTGTATGTTTAAATATTCCTATTCCTGGTGTTGGTTATTCTTAGTAGTTTGAATCTCTTTGAAATTTGAGGTCTAAAAAAATTTATTTAAAAAATTAAATTAAAATAATTAAACAGGGGACTGTAACTCAAGGAATGTAACTCAATGAAAGAACATGTTAGCATGTGTGAAGCCCTGGGTTCAATCAGCAGGATACCAAAATAAAATAATTAACCAAGCAATAAATTTTCTTATTCATTGGCAATAAGTGGCAATCAAATCTAAACAACAAGATGACATTGCTTATAATTAAATGAGCAAATACAGAAAACAATACCCAGTACTGATAACTCCATACACCTACAGCCTTACACATTCCTAATTTGGGTCCTCATTATCTCCTACCTATGCAATCTTAACAGCTCATTTCTATCTTGTATGTCTGATCCCAGTCTTGTATTCCTTAAATCCTGTCTCCACTCTAAAGCCCAAGACATATTTCGAAAATGTAATTCTAGCCAATTTGTGGCTTAGGTTTCTTACTTAGCTTCTCAGTTGGCAAGATGGAATAGTTATGACGCATTCGTACAGAAACTGCT
>RJWM01020681.1:0-36726 GCA_004363535.1 Dasyprocta punctata | reverse complement strand
GAGGACAGTCCAGGGACACCAGCGGGCCACACTGCAGATCCAATCCAAGAGCCTCTTCCCTGCCGGCTCCTAAAGGAGACCACAAACAATGCAAGGTCTCCTAAGGCCCAGTGCGTGGCAGAAGCTGGACAGAGAGGGACTGCTGGCCACCCTGGGTCCCACCAGACCCGCACCTGGACACCTGGGGGCCGCCCAGAGTGACACCCATGTCTGGGCCGCTCCAGAGGGAGAAACAGAGCGTGAGAAGCATCTGCTCCTTTCTGTGGGAGCCTCTCTCCCCACTCCAGCCTCTTTCCTCTCCACAATTGTGAAAATCAGATGTGATGCTGGGATTCATACCCCGTCCCAGAGTCGGCTGGCCAGGTGTGGCGTGTGCTCCCAGGGGTATGCAAGGCCCCAGCTGTGGGCTGGAGGCAGCTCTGGCAGAGAGGGGGAGGGAAGAGCAAGCAGGAATTCTGGCAGCGAAGCCTCAGCTAAACCCACCCTGCAAACGCCACCACCCTCACGTCCCGCCACACGGTGCCAGCTCAGAAATCTTTGACGCCTCCCTTCTTGCCTTGGAGCCTCCCTGGCCCGAAGCCATGCCCTCCACCTGTGCCTCATCTCACACAGAGCCAGGACTCAGCAAGTCATGAATAACAGCAAAAGAAAGACTCTTCGGTGGACGCCGATTGCACAGTAAATCAGGCTAATGAGAGACATCTTCCCGCTGTGACCGAGGGAGCAGTGGCCGCAGGAACAGCTGACCCCTGCTGGGCCAAGACCTGGGGCGTGTGCTTGGCCAGTCTCAGCCACAGAACCACCGGGACTGCTGCCTCCCAACGCTGCAGACAAGTCGAGCTACTCTCGCCCAGCTTGGCCTTCTATCTCCAGCCTCTAATCTTCAAGTCACCTCAGCCCAGACGCTTCATCGGAGGACGGGGGTGCTCAACCCTGAGAATAGAAGCATCCTCTTAGGCACCCTCCGCCGACTCAGGCTGGCAGGTGAGAAGCAGCCATGAGTCTGGCGAAGAGTCCCATCCCACTGCCACTGCCCTGGCCCTGGAGGAACAGGCCCACCTCTGCGGCACAGCCGGGGAGAAGGGCCTTGCGTGCATTGCTTTGTGGCACCATGGCTCGCCCTCGCCTGATGTTATTGTGCATGTTTGATGTGCAAACACTGTGAGAAGGAAGCCTTGACCTTCGACACCGTGTTCTCAGGGCCAGGGCAGCGCCTGGCGGATGGCGGGGGATCCGTGAATGTTCATCCAGCGGGTGGATGGGTGTTGAGTGAATGTCCGATCAGCTCAGTCATGGGATGGCAAGTGGAGGGCTAATCGTAGGAACACCACGGGCACAGGCAGTGTGCACACCCTCACACGCCAAGGGGCCGGAGGTTGGTGGGTGCGCGGGGTCCTGACAGCGCTGCTGCTGGTGAGGTTGGCCAAGGTCGTGCCTCCCGCCTGTGTCTTTACAAGCATCCTCGCAGCTGTTGCTTATCATGTCTGGTCCCAGCTTCGAGACAACAGAACTTCCACTCAGAGAGTAAGGGACTTGCCCAAGTCAGGGTTAGGTAAGAGCAGGTCGGGACTCAGGATCAGACCCAGCTGCCTGCAAAGACCAGTTGTGCACTCACCAAAATGCTACCATATTATCACAGTCTGACTTGTCTGGGCTGTCTTATCGCAGTCTCTAAATCAGAACCTCTGACTATATCATTCCCTTATCATACTCCAAGGGGAGCTCAGCACTAGCACTCCACACCCTGCATACACAATAATTATGTACACAGACAGTGAATTGATTCATATCATACAGAACACTCCCACAGCTGCTGCTCAGAGAAAGAAAGAGCAATTAAAGCAGAGGTGTCAAAGTGGCCTTACCTGGATGGAAACCTCTCTTTCACAGTCGGGTTTTATTGCTTTTAATATTTTCAGTTGTTCACAAAATTTTTTGCACCATACTTGTTGCATGAATTAGGAAAACGAATCTTATTGTGTTAAGCTGAGTCATTTGGAGAGAGAGTGCTATGATGTAAATACTCCTTTCAAAATTCATGTTGAAATCTAATAGCCACTGCAGTGGTAAAGGGAGGGAGGGGACTTCAAGAAGAGCCTGGATACCAAGGGAAATGTGCTTAGGAATGGATTGCTATGGTTGTCAAGGGAGTGGGTAAGTTACTGAGACACCTGTTTTCTGATTTTAAAAATGGGTGCGTCCCACCCAGTTTGTTCTTTCTGTCTCGAGCCTGCCCCCTTGCTCTTTCTTCCCGTTAAGATAACCCACAAAAGCCCTCCCCTCATACAGACCCCTTGCTTTTAGACTTCCTGGCTTCCAGAGTCATGAGCTAGATAAACCCAGGTTCTTGAAAACTTACCCACCTTGTGGTATTCCATGATAGCAGCCAAAAACAGACTAAGACATTTTATCTAGACCTTTAAATTTTTTGATGGATAAACACCTTGTGTAAAAAAAAAAAATAAAATAAAATAAAACAAAAACACCTGTGTAATGTCAACCACACAGGAAATACTCAAAAACTCAAAAACTCTTAAATAATCCATGGTATCATAGCAACTGGTGTGGTACCTGACATCAGGTGGGCACTCAGGAGCCAGTGACAGAACTGGATGCTTCCATGGTTTTTGCTGTCCCAAAAACAGCTTCCAGGTCGTTTTCATTTGCTATCTTATTTAATCCTATGCCAACTCTACAAACCAAATGCAAGTATCCGTATCTCCCCAATAAAGAAACTAAGCTTCAGAAAGTTAAGATAACTCGCCCAAGATTCCACTGATACGAGAACTACAGGAATTGAATCACTGAGCTCCAACGCGTGATTCCAGGCCTGGCTCCTCCCGCAGAGACATTACATCCAGGCAGCACCAACATCCCCAGGGAATCCTTGCGCCCCAGAGCAGCTCCTGGGAAGAACTTCAGGCCCATGGCAGAGCTGCGGGTGCCACTCGGTCTCCTGACTTCTCCAAGGGGCCATCGCTGGACTCCCCCACCACTCCTTCCCACCCAGAGATGGCAGCGAGCCTCAGGAGGGACCAAGAAAGAGGAGGGAGCTCTTGAGCCACACAGGGTGCCCAAAACCCAAGCTTTATTCCTTCCTTAGCTAACTCAGGCCCCTTCAAACTATATAGATACTCATTTTATTCCCATTTTACGGAGAAAGAAAAGGAGGCCAGGGCAAGTTGAGACTTGTCGAAGTTCACACAGTTGGTCATCAGAATTGTGTTTTGAGCTCCAATCAACCAGCTTCCCAAGTTCTTATCCACTATAACTTCTTCACTTACATTTTACAGTGACTGTAAACTCCCTGGTGAAATATTACCACTAGTGTACTGATTGCAGCCATGGCAGCCAGACGGTGGGTGCTTCTGGTTTCCATGCATGGTTCTCCTCACCAGACCTGCTAGTGCTTATTTTACTGACAAAGGAACTAAAGCTAAAGAAAAAGTAAGTGGCAGAGCTGGGATTTCAACCCAGGGTCAGCTACTATTCCAACAGTCAGTGCCCGCAACCCTGGTGCTCAGCACCTGGTGCCCTGTTTGCAAGTCCTTAACCACTAACTTTTTTGTGTTCGCATTCTGACTTTATTTCCAGAGTGAACCGCATGTCTCTCTGCTCTGCGTGTCTTCCACTATGTAGTTCTTGGAAAGAAAGGGTCAGGAAGATTCCTGGGAATACGCAAGAATGAATGTTGATGCTTCCAATCTCTATCAGGGGCAGCCCTGGTTCTCTGTCCTTCTCTGCAAAAGCATCATCATTGCACCCTCATTAGAACTTTAAAATCAACAGACATTGTCAGGAAGCTCCTGCTCCTCTAGAACACACTGGATTAGAGAAACCATAAGACGGGATATCAACTCATCACCGAGCTTCATCAGGTAGGACCTGGATGAAATCATCTCTCTAACCTGCTCCTGAACAGCAAAAAGACAAGTAAACAGATGTGCAGAGAAAGAAATGCAGATGCGAAACGGAATGCCCTTTGGCATGTAGGTTTAGGCCCCCTCAACTTATATTGCAAAACATATTTTAAAAAAACAGTTGGAAAATGAATAAGTCAAAGAAATGGCTCTAGGTATTTTCCAGAAATAAGTGTATGACAGTGTTATCATTAGAATTAACATTATCAGAGGGAGGCTTGCACATTAATTCAACTGGGAAGTGCTCCCAAGTATAATTGAAACAATCAAGGAAAGATAATAATAACCCCTGGCATCTGTTTGGAGTCATGGTGTGCTGGGTTTGTTTGTTTGTTTGCTTTTTGCATACCTTGCTCTTTATTCTTACCATAACCCATTGAGATCTACAGGACTTCCAAGTAGGTGTGGAATCTACATTTCATGGATTTGATCTTCTTCATAACTTTACTTTCACTGAGACGTGATACCTGACACCCACAATTCAAAGGAGGAGAGGTTTATTTTGGCTCACAGCTTGTAGAGAATTCGGTCCATAGTTCTCTGGCTCCGTGACAGGGTGGCATGGGAGAGGACAGCTGCTGACAGCTGGGGTGACAGTAAGCAGACACTCCAGGGAGGAACTGGGAAAGGAGATAAACCCTTCCGGGTCACACCCCGAGTGACTCACCTCTTCCAACCAGGTCCCATCTCCTAACACCAAGTCAGCTATGAGCCCCCAAATTCCGATCAGCCTCCAAAGGCCCCACCTATGAGGGCACAAGGCTCTAGGGGATGTATAGATAGAAACCATAACATAAATCTATTGTTCTTCCTATCACTGTTAAATAATAATGGAAGTTAAGGAAATGGCCTGGGAAAGCAGACCCATTCCCCCTCTGCGATTCCACCTGGGCCTTCCTCATGTATTGGCTTCCTGGATTTTATAAGCGATGATGAAAAATGGGTTAAATGCATGTGGCTCCTCCTTTTGAAGGACAACAGCTGGATAAAGCAATAGAGTGGCCCATCTGAAGGGCAGGACTTTATTCACACATTAAACAGAATGAGCGGGGTTTGCCGGCACGTAGAGACCGCGCCCTTCCTGCAAATTACAAGCTGGTGCCTCATCTTCTAAGCGGATGCGGTCACAGGCAAAGACACAGTTAGCAACCAGGGAAGCACTGGCCGTGTTTCAGCTCCAGCTCACACCTCCAGGCCAGACAGCTTTGCACAGCCAGACACAGAAACTCACACTGCACAGCAGCTGACGGGACAGATGGCCTGGCACCGGCCTGGGAAAGGTGTCTCGAGAGAACCAACCGGAAGGGCCATTCGAGATCTCCCTTTCAGTACTTCAGGTCGGCTGTCTCTCACTCACAAGGACGGGGACCGGAAGTGTTTCTTTGTGAGGTGTGTGTGGTTTTTTTTTTAATTTTAAAACATTTGCAGATGTCTCAAGGGTAGGACCCAAGTCCACTTTTGTTTCATATACGCCTTTTAGTGCACCTGTTTTTTAACTGGGATTCAAGATCGGGCATGGAATTTTCCACTCGTGCCACTGCATTGAGGCTCAAAAAGTTTCAGGTTCTGGCACATTTCAGAACTTGGACTTTGGGGTTAGGTTCACTCAACCTGTACTCTTGAGGTTCAAGGGCACCCCCGTCATGATGTCCCTTTTCCCTACTCCAGAATCGATGGAGAGAGAAAGTATGGAACAAGCTGCTGCTTGAGAATGTAACTCCGGGTCTGTGGGCAAGTGAGTGAGTATCTTCATCTGCAGCCCCCAAATCCGCCTGTCTCCCACCGGGGCTGCTGCAGACAGCTGTGGACTGGACCCTGGGAGTCCACGCTGGGGACTGGACATGTAAAATGCAGCCTTTGCAGAAGCCAAACAGAACCGCGTGCTTTCTAAGCCTCCTGTACAGATGCTCACAGAGGTGCCCCGTCGACAAAAACGCCACCTCCGAGTGCACAGAAGAGCAGAAGTCCCGTAACCTGTGGGCTTCCCGGGAGAAGCTCTGCCGCTGCCGCGCAGAAGGAAGTGTGTGCCCTGGACGCGCACTCCGGAGCATGCAGAAGTGGCCGCCAACGCACACACGCCCTCACCTAGAGAACCCGAGTCCAGAGAAAGGCATGCCCCTCAGCTAGCTGACCAGAGACCGGCTTCTGAGCCAGTTAGAGCCCTGGTATGCTCTCCACCCACATCAGCTTCTCCATCTATAGAACATTCTAGAAAGCACAGCTCCCAGCAGAGATGTGGCATACAGGATACATGGACACCTCGCAAATAAAAGCAAACAGAAGCCTGGAGGCCTGCAGCAGCGGGGCAGGCGCTGGAATGGGAGGTGCCCGCATGGCCCTGGCTCAGCGGAGGGGGACTGCAAAGCGTCTCTAACTCCATTGCTCATCGTGGCTGCCAAGGACCAGCCTCACACACACCCAGGAGCCTGCTGAGCCCAGGCGGACAGAAAGTGCAAGTGAAAGTGTCACTGCAGCTCTCACTCGGACGCCCTTGAGGCCAGGGTAGACTTCCTGGGTTAAAATCTCAACCGAGAGTCAGGAAGACTATGTCTCGGTGGACACATCCAGAAGCTGCAGGGCGAGGAGCCATGTCAGGAAGACTGAAAGTAGAACAAGCTTCGGGCGGTGATTTTCTATAAGAACAGGAGGGTTCAGAAAGCAGCTATCCTCCGGACTGCACAGGAATTAATGCACAGAATCAACAAATGGGATCTTATCATATTGAAAAGTTTTTGCACAGCAAGAGAAACCACCAACAGTGTGAAGAGACTACCCACAATGTGGGAGAAAATGTTTGCCAGCTGTCCCTCAGATAAAGGATTACTAACAAGAACGTATAAAGAACTTAAAAAAATTCAGTCCACAAGATTTAAAGACCCAATCCAAAAATGGGCATCTTCAGGTGTGGTGGTGCACGCCTTTAATCCCAGCACTTGGGAGGCTGAGGTAGGAGGAGCATTGTGAGTTCAAGGCCAGACTAAGCTACTTGGTACAACCCTGCCTCAAAAAACTAGGGCCGGGAGTTTGGCTCAGTAGCTTAAGCACCTGTCTGGCAGGCACGAGATTGTGAGTTCAATCCCCAGTGCCACAAAAAAAAAAAAAAAAAGGCATCTGAGATGAACACACTTCTCAGATGAAGAAGCACGAACAGCAAATAAATACGTAAAAAAGTGTTCAACAGCACTGGCCATTCGATAGATGCAAATGAAAGTATCACTCAGATTCCACCTCACCCCAGAAAGAATGGCTAGTATTACAAAGTCAACTAATAACAAATGCTGGAGGGGCTGTGGGCAAAAAGGAACCCTTCTCCACTGTTGGTGGGAATGCAGGCTGGTGCAACCTCTGTGGAACTCAGTGTAGAGATTCCTCAAAAAGCTAGGATTGGAGGTCCCACTTGACCCAGCTATTCCCCTTCTGGGTATCTTCCCGAAAGAACTAAAAATATCTCATCACAGTGATATATGTTCATCTATGTTCATAGCTGCCCAATTCATAATTGCTAGATGGTGGAAGTAGCCTAAATGCCCATCGACTCAGGAATGGATAAAATGTTGTGGTATTTCTATGTAATAGAATACTACTCAGCTACAAAGAACAACAAACTAGACAGTTTCGCCCTCAAATGGATGAATACTGAGGATATGCTTCTCAGTGAACTGAGTAAGTCACATATACATGACTATCGCATTGCTGCACTGGTGTGACAAACTGAAACAAAACCTATCTATATATAAAAATTAGTTGGGACAGCTAGAGAAAAAGAAAAAGAGAATGTTTATTATTTGGTATTTGGATCCAATTTTGCTTTTTGAATTACACTTTTTTGTTTCTGCTTAAAAAATAGGTCTTGAAATCTTTAATTTCTCTATAATGTTTTCTAGTTTTCTGTATATAGGTCTTGTAAATTTTTTTTTAATGGCACCGGGGATTGAACTCATAACTTTGCACCTGCCAGACAGGTGCTTAAGCCACTGAGCCAAACTCCCAGCCCTGTTTTTTTGAGGCAGGGTCACACTATGTAGCTCAGGCCGGCCTTGCTCTCACGTTGTAGCCCAAGCTGTCCTCAAACTCACAACGCTCCACCTACCTCAGCCTCCCAAGTGCTGGTATTAAAGGCGTCTTGTAAGTTTTGTGATGAGATTTATCTTCATATTTTGATGCTCTTGTAAAAAATTTGTTTTGTTTTTGTTTCTCACCATTAAATACAGTTGCTTTTCAATTAAAAAAAGAAGCGACTATCCACACCTTGTGGAGAAGGATAAGGTCAGAGGCTACTCAGGCCCACGGCACGCTGGGCACTGCCCTGGGCACCTGCGCCCTACAGCAGAGCAGCAGCTAAGCCTCCCGGCCTCGTGGGGCCACCGCCCTGCAGAGCTGCTGAGAGAACAAGAAGGGAGAACGGACCACGGCGGGGGATGAGCAGGGACGGGACCGGATGGAGACAGCTTATAAGTCTCACTGGGTGCTGAAGGCAGACTTGGCCAAGCAATGGGGACAGATTTGAAGGAGGAGAGGGAGCAGGCACGTGGGTACCCACGGAAGAGGGCACCCGGAGCAAGGAGCAGGTGGTACCAAGGGCCAGAGGTCGGGACATGTCTGAACCCAGGGAAGCAAGGAGTCTGATGTTCTGGAGGAGGGAGGGCGGGGAGGGAGGAGGAGACGAGAACCGAGGGGCGAGCAGGCCCTGCACTACTGAGCCAGAGGTCCCTGGGACGCTTCAGACATTTTTCAGTATGAAACAGAAGATTCCGGGGTACGGGGAGATGAGCGCCATGGCCCCACTGGTTTTTGCTTTCTGCTTTAATATTTACATTCATTTACTCACTGAGCTTGCACAGCAAGCATGTGAGACCAGTAATGCTGTTTCCATCCTGTGACTGTTGTTGTAGTGCTGGGGATCAAACCCGCAGGCCCTGCACGCCGGTTTGGTGCTTGACCACAGGGCTACATCCCTGGTGCATAAAAAGCCTGCTTGGTTTCTCCTTTTGGTGCCAGGGACTGGCAGACCCCAGGCCCCTCCCCCCAGCACATGCTGAGCGTGGTCTGGCACTGAGCCACGCCCCCGACCCCAGAGTCATGTGTGCTAAAGGGTTGAGCTCAGCTATGAACTCCCAGTTACACGATGAATCCATCCCGGGGCTCTACTGTACATCCCGACGGCTGTAATTAAAAATACCACACTGCAAGCTTGAAATCCGATGACAGCAGGGTGGAAGTGCTCCTGTCACCCACACAGATGCTGACGCGGTGGCGATGGACGCGTCCATTGGTAGTGATCACCATGGTGTGCACGTGCAGCAAATCATCAGTCGTACACCTTGAATATACGCAGTGTTCATTCATTGACATTTTTAATGAGAAAGAGTGACATAAACCTTTTTAAAGTCACATTCTGAGTCAACTAATGTTTTACAACATAATAATTCTCAAAGCAAGTTGCAAAGTATAACTGCAAAGCAACAATGCTGCTTTTATTTGGGGCGATAAAGCTAAAATTTCTTACAGAAAGTAACAGCTCCCAGGAGTGTAAATGAGTGAAAATGAGTCTGAGTTCACCCCGATTCTCCCCATCTTTCAGCCCAGCTGCTGAGCGGACCCCAGCACTAAGGAAGCACCGCAGAACAGTCCCGCCCAGGTCGACTCAAGGAAACCTGAAAAGACAACTGAAGCACAGATGAAACTCTACTCCACCCCCTTCAGCTCCCTGGACTTACACACACTGGCTTTTCGGGGTGAACAGGCAGACCTGAATCAGGCAGGAATCAGAGGTAATAGTCTGAAAATCAAAAGGGCAGACTCGTGTACTGAATACCATCTCTGAGTGAAACTGCAAATTCCATAAAGCAATTAAATGAAAACTACCTGATAGAAATTGATACAGATATAGGACCTTGTAGTTGAGGTTAAAAGGGTCAGTTCCCTGACTGATAAAGTTAACTGTCGGAATTTTTGGTACAAGAACCACAGCAGCTTGCGATGGAGTATGTTCCCGACAAATCTACTGTGAACTGAAAATGCATTTTGTGCACCTAACTTTCGGAACACTGCAGCTTAGCCTAGCCCACCTCGGATAGTCCCCAGCACCTACACCAGCCCACCGTTAGGCAAGCTCAGCTGCCACAAAGCCAGTGTGACACACGGTCAGCACGGGATGCAGGGAGGCTCACAGCCTCTCCCCAGCATCCTGAGAGCTCAGCATATTGCAAATCACCAAACTTGGAAAAGAACAAAATAAAACATTGAAAGAACAGTTTCTAGTAAATGCATGTGCCTTGACACCATTGTAAAGATGAAAAATTGTAACTCACCCCATTAAAAGTTAGGGCCCAGCTTTATTGATGGCCTGATAGGTCCCTAGCTGGGCTCTCGACCGATTCTCTGTTTTGTGACTACACTAGGTGTCAAGCACGCAAGCAGGAAAAGATCACAGTAGACTCTCCTGCAAGGAAAGTGAAAGAAGACAACGTTTTGCATCAGGATGGAAACAGCAGGATGGAGAGAAGCCAATAGCTCCTGGTGTATGAGAAAAGTCAAGGGTGATTCCTAGGATTTCGGCCTGAGCAACCAGAAGATGGACTTACTATCGCTAGACTATGTCTGGGAAGACCTGGGAGCAGTCACGCGGGTGGAAATTAGTTCAACTTTCAACATTTTGAGTTTGAAGAAAATCTACCTGACACACGAGTGATGAGGATGCACTCGGATATGTGCAGCTGGAGTCAGGTAAGAGGGCCGGGATGGAAATTCAAATTTCAGAGTTTTTAGCACAGGGATGGAATTGAAATCCATGAGGGAGGATGGGATTGCCGAGGGTGTGAGCGTCACAGAGAAGACCAAGCCTGGGCCGAATGGCTCTCCAGC
This sequence comes from Dasyprocta punctata, assembly GCA_004363535.1. NCBI lineage: Eukaryota > Metazoa > Chordata > Mammalia > Rodentia > Dasyproctidae > Dasyprocta > Dasyprocta punctata. Next base: position 25,942 of record RJWM01020681.1, on the reverse strand, counting down.
AGTGACAGGACAGAGAGGAGGAGCGCGCAGAGAAGGGCATCAGCCCGGGCGGCGTGGTACCGACGCCCAAACGGAGAAGGAAATCAAGGAGGAAAAGGGCTGCAGCGGGTGGCACATGCCTGTTTTCCCAGAACTCAGAGGCTGAGCCAGGAAGATCCAATACTGTTGGCCTGAGTAATTAAGCAACTGAGAAGAACTGTCTCAAATAAAAAATATTTTAAAGGGCTTGGGATGTATTTCAGTGAGAAATAATGTGAAAAAGGAGAAAAAGAAGAGGGGGAGGAAGAGGAAGAAAAATGGAAAAGGAAGAGGAGCAAGAAAAAAAGAGGAGGGGAAGAGGGAAGAGGAAATAAATGATTAGCTGCTTACTGTGCAGCTGTAGACCAATAAAAGCAAAGAGCTGACCGTTGGATATGGTCTCGGAATAGGCACCCACTGGGGCCCGGGGACCAGTGGTTTGAGTGGAATGATCTCTGTCTCAATGGAGTGGCCTTAAAAGGGGCAGGAAGCGGGGAGACACAGAGACTACAGACAGCTCCTGCAGAGAACTCCAGAAGCAAAGAACAGGGTGGTTTGGAGAAGCAACCTTACAAGGTCATTAGTTCAGACAGAAGGGATAAGAGCATGTGTGTGTGCTCTTGCACTTCATCTGCCAAAGAGCAAAAATTGGAATACAGAGAGGGGGCGGGGATCCCTGCAGATATCCTTCAATGACTGGTTTTCGGATGGAGTCCAAATAGCACATTTACAGTAAGGAGAGGGCTGGCAGGGAGAAGGAGTCTGGGGAAGCCCGTTACAGGGTCACCAGCCCACGTCACTTTCATTTTTCCTTCCAGGAGACGTGGGTCATTTGTAAGGTTGGTGAGTCTGAAAAAAATCCCACAGGGCCGAGAAGGCCAGGTTCTGTCACTGCGTGGTGCCATCAGTGCCACCGAGGTCATGACCACAGGGACCCACTGAGGGCTGCAGCAGGGACAGTCGCGCTCCTTCTGTGGACAAGAAACCCACAAACCTCATCTCTCCCTTCCCCAGAGAGCCTCGAGCGTTCACACACACACACACACACACACACACACCCCGCACCCAACTCACGAGCAGCTGTGCTTTCATGATTAGACTGATATGAGATCTGTTTATTTTGGGTTAAGAAGAAGTTTAGAATTCACAAAGCCAATGAATGGTCTCCCAGCGACCGCTTGTGTAACTACTGTGCGGTGATACCCCTGCTCTCCCGCCCTCACCTCTCCCTCATCTTCTCTCCCTAACGCTCCCCGGTGGGAGTCTTTTGTCTCTTTTAAGTAACAGAATATTTTGAGGGCTCGGTAAAAATTGAGAATCTCTCCCTGGAAAACGTAAACACACTCACATTCACTCTCCATGCTGCGTATAAAACTCAAGGGGCTCACAGAGGCCTTGAGCCCTGGTTCTTAGCGTGCCCCTCCACCCCAGCAACACATCCGTCATTGATTCTCTTCCCACCCAAGCAAGGAGAAGAGTGAGGACGGGTGGAGGTCAGTCCTGCAAAAACTCAGTGAACTCAGCTGATATCGACCCGCCTCCTCCACCCACAACACATTCTAATCCCAAGGCATCCGCACTCCTGCCAGCAGGACCTGATTTGGCCGCTGCCTCTCTCACATTCCCACTTAGCCGGAACTCAGGAAGTGCAAACACCCTTTAAGGGGAAGTCTGTGAAAAGGCCACGAAGGCCCAAAAGCCTTCCAAAGCCCAATGCCAGTGGCCTTGGCTTCACTCACAGGCCACGCCATCCCTGGGCGTTGACATCTGTGGGTACCAGGGAGCCCCCTTTGGCCACCGGCGGAGGCTGAGTCCTGTCCATCCCCAGGCCTCCACCCCACCCAAGTTGACTTCACAGCTCCTGAGTCCCGGGGTCTCCAGAACGGTAGCTGGGTCGGGGGTGGTCTCGAGTTTCTGTGCTCTTCAGCATCTGATTGAAACCTCTCCTGATCAGATCAGCTGTAGAAAGAGAAATCGGTGGAATCAAAGAAGTGTTAGCAGCGCTCACTTCGTGTTTATCGTGTGCCAGGGCTTGAGTTAGGGGCTCGCCCTGTGTCCCCTTCTTTGGTTTTCGTGAGCAGTGAGTGCTCCAAGGTGGAACCTGGCAGAGTGGTCTGGTGTGGCGATTAGATCAACAACTTGAGAGGCAGTCGTGGGCTGGAGGCCAGCCCTACCAGAGGCCAGCTATGGGACTTAGGGGGCACTGTGCTTTGCCTCTCTGTGCCTCTCCTTCCTTATCTGGAAATAGAGAAAAACGCTTGTAAAATGCCTCCTGTAGAGTGTTGTCATGAGGACGCGACAGGCACCACAGGGAAGGCGTCAAGACTCTGGTGGTAAATAGTGTGCAGGACACGAGGGCCACTGCTGCTCAGGAACGGAGCATGGAGAGGTGACACAGCCATCTCCAGGTCACAGGCCTGCCCTGCATGTCAGGCAAGCGACACTCTGGGTCGGGACCACTCTAGGATGCTTCCAGACATTCTCAAGTGTCAAACTCCTTGAAACGATCATCTTCTCAAAATCACTCCATAGCATGCAGGACATTCTTGCTGCATTTCTTCCCAAAAGGTAAACTCAAGTCTAACCACGGTCACTCACCTGATAATGGACATTTCTTTTGATTAAAAATTGTCCATTGATACAACAGAGGTCATATAATGCTATAAGGAAATGGAAAGCCTCCCATCACTGAACGGCATCCTCGTTCATGGATTGTGGTTTATGAGTTTACTATAATTTTCACCATGACGTTAGAGAATCCACCTTCTACCTATTAAAAAAAAAAGTGTCAGCTGTGACAGAGCCCCAGGCAGATACATCAGGAGGCACCTGCAGACTACCTTGATACCACAGGAAGTGACAGACAGCTCCCTGCATCTCGCTGTCCCAGAAGACCCCCAGTGGGACAAGGTGCAGAGGTGGAAGCCAGTGATTCTGTGTAGACCCAGGCTAAAGTGTGGGCCCGTTCCTTAGCTCATTACAACAATAACAGAAATTAAGTTTTAAAAAACAAGTTAATGCAAAGCAGCTCCACTCCATAGCTTCAGTGGGCTCAGCCAAGCTGTTCACACAGTGGCAAAGCGGCTTCACAGAGCAAGTCTCAGAATGTAGCTTGATCTCATTAATAACTTAATCCATTGATAGGTTCTTAACGGCATAGACTATTGTGAGTTGGTGGAAATTGAGGACATAGTTAGGGGAAGCAGGTCACTAGGGGTATGTCTTGAAAAGTGACTCCAGCTGCTCCTCTCTCCCTACCGCCCATCTGCCATGAGGTGCATCACGCTTCTGTACAACATAGGTTCCACCGTGCAGTTTGGCCACTCGGAAGCAATGGAGCCCAGTTACTATGGACTGAACCCTTGAAACCATGAGCCAAAATAAGCCTTTTTTTTTTCCTTTAAATTGGATTTCTCAGATATTTTGTCATGGCAATGGAAAGTTAACATACCTATACTCTTGAAAAATGTCAAAGTCCTAAAGAAAAGCCTAAGAATAGTTCCCTCTGGAAAAAGAACTGAAGAGATAAAACAACAAAGTTCAACACACAATCCTGAATTGGTTCCCAAACTGGAAAGTGTTTTTCCCTGTTTTCAACCAGCTGGTGGAATTTGAATAATATTATCTATTGATTAAATAATAATATTATGTCAAAATGAACTGCCTAATTTTGATCCCTGTAAGGGAATATCCTTGATTCTTGGGGAAATCCACACAGAATAATTCTGAGGAAAGTCACACAGCTCTGCAGCTTCCTCACAAGCAGCGGTAGCACACCTGGAGGGAAGATGATACAGTAGTCACGGTAAGGTGACACCTGTAAGGGAACTGGAACTAGCTTGAAAACACGCCGCGTGGAAGGAAACAGGAAGTCTCCGTCCTGCTGCTCTCCAGGAACCTCTGAGCGCGCGGGCTGCGGCCGAATTCCTCCCCGGTTCCACCTCCGGGACACTGCCGAGCTGCAGAGAAGGCGCCCTCGCTGACGTCACACAGCGGAAGTTGCTTCTTCATGAGAGCAAGCCCCCCCGAGCCATCAATTGGCCCTTTATAGGGAAAGAGAGGCGCTTTAAAATCGGAAGACACTGCACGTCTTGTCCAAGAGGACACAGTGGTTCCTCGCCCCTTCCACACCCCTGAGAGAAATGTCCGTCCGAGTTACGTTCGGCACTGACGCCCACTCACAAGCCTCTGCTTTGTCTGCCAGCCCCGCACAGGCCTCTGAAGAATGTGGTGAATTTGCTGTTGCTGAATGTGGTTCATTTGCACGAAATTCCTCGCCCCCCTTCTCTGTCCACATTTTCATCATCCGTGCCCTTTACTCCAATAGGCTGTCTGACAACGGGCCCGGAGAAGGTGAGGAGTGGACAGGGCTGGAAGGGGGCTGCGGCCCATCTCGTCCTCAGGCTTTCATTTAGTGAGCACCTACTATGTGCCACCACCTGGGCTGGAGAAGCAGGACGGGAGAAGGCAAGCTTAACCCTGTCCTCGCAGAGCTTGTAGGAGGGGACAGGTGGGGTGCCCCAGAGCAGGAGCTCTAGGCCAAGTGCAAGGCGGGCCAGTGTACTCCACGGGGTCCAGGAACATCGTACCTGGACCATGATTTCATCAGACTTAGGTCAAAGGCAATTGGAGAGAGAGCAGGAAGAGAATGCTTTTCACTTGTAAAAATAAACATCCACATTTTCTTAAAAAAAGAAACAGAAAAAACACAAAACAGCACTGTCGGTGGGGCTGCAAAGTGGTTCAACTGCTATGGAAAATAATATGGACATTCCTCAAAATATTAAAGATAATTTTAATTATTTGGAATAGAGTGTGACCCAGCAATTCTGCTCCTGGGGTACAGATCCGCGGAACCAAGAGCCGCTTCTCAGAGAGACACTTTCCTCCCCGCGTTCCGTTCACAGCAGCTGCGCTCAGCAGCAGCCGAGAGGTGGAGCAGCCCGGTGACCTCTGTAGAGGGACAGGGAAGTCGGACACGGTTTACACGCGCGTGGAGACACCGGTCCGCATACATGAGGGAGGAAGTTCCTTTGCATGCCGCAGCACGGGTGAATCTCGGCAAAGTCGGGCCAAGGACCAAAGGACACAGAGAGACAAATGTGTGAGGGACCGGGATGGTCAGGCAGAGAACAGAGAGGGGCCTGGCGGTTGCCGGGCAGGGAAGCAGGAGCAGGGCCTGTGCTCTGCGGGTTGAAAAGGTCCTAGAGATCTGCTTCACGGCCTCGTGGAGCGGCAGTGCTGACGCTGACCTGTGTGCTTAACAGGAGTGAAGGTAGTAAATCCCACATTACGTAGAGTTTATTTTTATCATAGCATTAAAAAAAGCCAGGAACAATGACGGCTGAATTCCTCTCCGCCCTAAATAATCCCTGCTAAGCAAGCGGTTCAGAGGGATGACGGCGATCGTGACGGCAACGAGGCGAGGTGCCTGCCCTGCCGCCTTCTGACCTGGCCCCGGGGACAGAAAAGCGGCTGCCCCAACAAGGACCTGAGCGATGACGGCTGACACTGGTTCACCAAACATGCCGACCTGTAGGGTGCCGAGCAGCAGACAGGTTTAGTCTTTCAAATTTTCCCCAGTAGCTCACTGCTCCCTGACTCCAGATCACGAACCTGTAGATTAGGCTCTGACAAACAATAGCCGGCAGGATAAACCCCAGCAGCTGTCGTTTCTGTTAATAAAACCGTCTCGGGCCGCAGCCACACCCGCTCCTTTCCATAGCGCTGCGAAGGCGTCCACCCTACAGCGGTGGAGCTGGTACAGAAGGCAGAGCCCGGTGGCCTGCCTCACCCGAAACGTGCGCTGCTTACTCTTACAGAGAAGTCGGCTGGGCCTGCCATTGAGGATACCTTGGGAAGGGCCCTTAGCTTTTCAAACTGCATGTTCTGATTCGGTATTAATTGTTCCATTTTTTTAGGCAATAAGAATCCAGCTTGGTCTGCTAACAAAACCTCATTTCTCCTCCAAGTGGAGCTTGGCCTCACAGCCGGACCCCTGGGGCAGCCCTCAAGCCGGGAGGCCTCCTGTGCAGAGGAGGGAAGGGGTGGCAGGGTCCCGCCGTCCCTCGCCCAGCCTCTCTCTTACTTGCTCCAGTCAAGTCTGTGCACTCCCGTGTACATTCACTTACGTTCACACGCACGTGCACACACCCAAGACGGGCAGGATGGGGTGAGAGGAAGATTCCCTGCAGTTCAGTTCAGCTGGGGTCGCCCTTGCTAACTGGCTTTGCCGCCACCTATGTCGGGGATGGAGCTGCTGTGTGGCCCTTGGAGACTCCGGGCTTGGTACTCGCCCCCGACCCCCACGGCACCCCTCCACAAGGTAAGCCGCCCACAGCTGACCGCTGTCACCACTTTCTCCCGGGCCACCCCTCACGGTCCTCTCCACACCTCCGTGTAAGACAATCCACTGTGCTGGGCGGCTCTCCCACCCCACAGCCTTCGCTCCCGACCTCCCTGACCTGTCACCACAGCCCGCTTCTCCTGCACCATCCGCCCTCCGGCCAACGTCCCGCAGCAGCCCATGGAGCTCCCGTACCATTCGTGTCCCACGGGCCTCCTAAGAAGAACCCTCAGTTCACCCAACTCCAAGCCAACGCAGCCTGGCTCTCTGCGGCCGTGCGGCTTAGCCCGCTTTCAGGAGCGCAGACTGGTCTGGGATGATTCTCTTCCAGCTAAGCCAAGGGTCCCGGAGAGGACGCATCCTGGGGAGCCGTGGGCCCCAAATAGTAGCAGCGCTGCCTCCCTCTCCCTTCCTGGGACACGTGACAACGTCAGGAGACACTTCTGGCGGTCACACCTGGAGGCCCGTGACCGGCTGTAGAGGACAAAGGCAGAGATGTCCTGCAGCACGCAGCATGGCTGCCATGGCTCCAGCATGTCCCCCAGAGTGCTGGGGGCCCAACCCTGGTCAGGAGGACTCTGCCAGCACCCATCAGTGGACGCCACTGTCTTGGAAGTGGCTTTTATCCTGGCAGGGGTCCCATCGGACCCTCTCTTGCTGCCCCTCACTCTCTTCCGGCGCCCTCCTCCCTAGGATGACCCAACAGGAAGGCCCCCTCCAGACGCCGGCGCCTTGACATCAGGACGTCCACCCACTGGAATCATGAAAACAACTCTGTCTTCTTTATGAAGTGCCCAGCCTGTGATGTTCTGTTATAGCAAAACACCACAGCCTCAGACAGCAGTCCTTCCGGACAAAGGAGACCCAGCCCAGACTGCCCACGTGCTGAGATCCTCGGAGATGACACTGGAGGGCAGGAAGCGGGGCCAGGAAGAATGAGATATGGGACTTCAGTGAAAAATGTTTAAAGTCTCATTAGAAACCCTTTATTATTTGTATTAAGAGCACTGAGGCCAGGCACAAGGGCACACACCTGTAATCCCAGCTACTAGAGAGGCTGAGTCAGGATGACCTCAAATTTGAATCCAGCTGGGGCAACTTAGCGACTTAGCAAGACCCTGTCTCAAAATAAAAAAATAAAAGGGCTGGGGCTGTAGCTCAGTGCACAGGCCCTGGACTCAATCCCCACACAGAAAATTAGAGTTCCGGAGGGTCAGGGGCTCTGGGAGAGTTATCAGAGCCCCCGGGTCTTGGGACCCTCTCCTTGTTTGACGTCACCCCAGCCGGTGCTGACGTCACTGGGCCGGCTCCTGCTCAGCCTGGCGCCCTACTTTTCCCAAGAGGGCTGTCACCGCGAGTTACCATCTGTCACTGTGGGACCAGGGCCAGCAAAGGAGCTGGTGGCACCTGGCCTGTCTAATCAGCCTGTCTGACCACATCTCCCTGGCTGCCCCAGCCCACTGGTGACGGGAGGCCCGGTAGTGCCCCGACTAACTTCCCCATCACCACCCGCCCTGGCACCCACCTTTGCAGAGGGCGCAGCACCCACCACGCAAAACACACTGCTGTTGGGGCCGCAGGAGCAAGAGGAAGGTTGAATAATGGGTGGGGACGGTGGTGTCTGCCCACACCCCGCCAGTGTTCCCCTTCCTCAAAGCTTGGACAGCTCGATTCTCACGTAGAGCCTCTGGGTGATGGCTCTGCAACCCAAACATGATCACCCCATCCGGAGAACTGGGGCATCCGATGCCCAGGCCCCTGCCCCATCCTAGCCCTGCCTATCGGAGGCCCGTGAATCTCCGCTTTCAACAGCCGCGCTGTGCACCCAAGAGTGAGAGGACGGCAGCGTTGGGAACGGTCTGACCCTCAGCCAAAGGCCCCGCGGCCGGACGTCACACGCAAAGGCCCAGCGCCAGCCCAGCACCTGCGGTTCAGGTCTGTTAACTTCATGGGTCCTGGAGCCGGGCTCTGTGGGCGCATAGCACTGACAGCTTTGATCCTGCCTCAGCTCCTGGTCGATGAGTACTAATCGCTACTTTTGCTATTATCACTTCTATCACCACAGTCACTATTTATTAAACTGCTGCCCGATGCCAGGTACTGTGATAAACACTTCACATCATTAGCTCATCCTATATGATAAAGTGTATAGAGGGTGGTGAAAATAAGGCAACTGTTCAAATTGCAAAAAAAGTAGTGCAGACAAGATACGTTGCCATGGATTCCCCTAGCTTCCATCACACTGAGCCCATCATTCTTGCCACTTTCCGGAGCAGTTCCGGAAGACCTCTTTCATGAGTGTCTTTCAAGGTGTGGTTAAAAGTACAGTGAATGCTGCTGCCGAGTGCCATCCAGTAGAAAGGCAGCTCATAAAACCACGCCTCTGTGTCCTCAGCACCTTCCTCAGCGAATCTGGCACTGTGTGACTTCTGGCTCTTCCCCAGGGTTGAAAGGGTTGTGGCAGAGAAAGATTTTGTTCAGTTCAGGACATCAAGACAGCCACCACAGTGCAACAAAAGAAATTCATTTACACACACACACACACATTTCCAAGCCCTTGGAAACCCCTGAGTGGTAAGAATGTCATTGTCCTGCAAGAATGGCCCAGCCCTGCCCCTTCCTTGATAGCCCCAGGGTGGGAGCTGCTTCCTAGAAAAGTCAATCACACGTGTAGAAGGCTGGCACTTTCAGCCTGGCCCCCAGCCTGCGGGAAGAAGGGCATTAACCCACCGTGCCTGCGGTGGCTCCCTGATTAAAGCGTTCCCCAGTGAACTGCAGCAGCTTCCGGGCTGCGCTGCCGACCGTTCACCCTGAGCCCGCGGGGTGGAGGCTGCTGGGCCCTGACCCTTGCAGGTGCTGTGCATGTGCCAGGGCACCTGCCCCTGATTCGGGTCCTATAATGAAGCATCTGTGAGTCCTGGGAGTTATTTCAGTGAATCATCAAGCCTGGATTTCAGGGGGTGAGCCCCTAACTCTGTAACCACATTGGACAAAAGTACAGAAGGCCTGGGGACTCCAAGTGCAGCTGGTACCCGAAGTGAGGGCACTAGGTGGGGACCTCGGCTTTGAACTGAGGGGGCCAAGGCTGGCTGCAGGCAGTGGGAGCCAGAGCTGGAATGGCTTGCTGGACCCCACGCTGCGGGAGAGCTGACCGTGAAACACACTCGGAGAACCACGTCTCTCAGCAGGGTCATTGCCCTCCCTCCACAGGTGAGAAGCCGAGACTGGGAGACGCTGCACAGTCCCACGGTCACGTTGTAGGAAGCAGCAGAGCCCAAATTCGTGCACGGATTTGCTCTGCTTCCTAGCTGATCTCTTCTTCCCCAGGATGCCAGGTTCACAGCCGCCGGTGCCTCTCACCATCTGGGGAAGCGCGTGATGCCCTTGCTGTTAAAGTGCAGGCTCCTGTCATCTCCTCCCTGATGTTCGCCAAACCTGCCTGATTATCAGAGCACCTGCGGTGTTCAGTAAAATGAGAGATTCCCAGCCCCGCCCTGAAGATTCTGATCTAGAGCTCGGGGTGCGGCCTGGGAGTGCGGATGTCTGACAAATGCCTCGGGTGATCCTGATAACCAGGCAAGCTTGGCAAACAGGGCCCTGGCTGCATCAGCCTCAGCCTGCCCCGCCAGGCTCCCAGGCAGGGCCCACAGATCCTGCAGAGCCGGAGAACGCCTTGCCCTCTCTCTGCCCTCACCCTCAGTCCTATGCTTAGAAGAATTCTAATGAATTCGACTCAGGATGGCCAAAACCAAACCCAGCAACAATCGCATTCCTGTTTCTTGCTCTTCCTTCTACCTGCTCTCAGTGAACAGCCCACCACCTCAGTCAGCTTTCCCACTGCTGGGCACAGCACTCAGCATCCACGACCTAAAGGAGAAGAGGTTTAATTTGGCTCATGGTTCCCGGGGAGTTGGTCCATGGCTGGCTGGCTCCAAGGCAGAGACATCATGGCAGCAGAGCATGGTGGAACAGAGAAGCAGAGCAGAACAGTCCTAGAGAAGAAGGGGTGAGGGGAAAATATGGACCCAAGGTCACACCTTCACGACTTAACCAGAAGTGTGCTCCACCAATCCCCTGGGCAGACCCCAAAACCAATCAAGTTGACACTGTACCCACCAATCCACCCAACAATCCAGTCAGGAATCTTTGGTACCTTGCTCCACTTTCTGCTTCACTTCTTTTGGTCATTTCCCAGTGATTTCTACCTCTAGTATAATACAGATCAACCTCTTATCTCTTTTCCCATTCTTAAATACATCCCACTGAACTTTTCACCAAGACCGACTTACTGAAGATGTCTCTGCGTTCATTCTTTTCCCCCTTAACCCATACATACCACCCCATAGGAGACGGGTACCGTGTCCCAAAGATGGCTGCTATTATGCTTTCCATCTTTTATGCTTTTCTAGAATTTTTCCACTACCTCACCAAGAGTCTGTTTCCCCTTTAATAAACATGGGTGCACTTCTTTAGTGATCATTGGACTAACGGAGTACATAGTAGACTGACCTTCTGCCAAAGAGTCTGAAACTCTATGGAGAGGAAGAGAGACATTGAGCCAGCTTGCGCTCCAGCCCTGCAGAGTTCTAACTCCAGTCACATCCTGGCTACGGCCACAGGAAAGACCCAGCCAGAACTGACCAGCTGAGTCCTCACCAAATCCCCGACCCAAAGCAATCATGAGAGATCATTTTAAAAACTGGTGTTAAGCCAGCAATCATCAGTATTACACAGCAAGAGTCAGTATAATTTTAGGCAAAATATATTTAACAAAGCTGATCTGAGCAAAGAATGATTCATGAATTAGGCAACACTCAGAACTAGAAGAGGTTACAGAGAGCTCAGCTCCTGGGGTGGGTGGTCATCTTTCATAGGCTACACAGAAAAATGAAGAACAGAGAGAACTTTCTTAGTCCCAAGGAGGTTTTATTTAACCTCTGCAGGCCATAGTCTGATGGGTTTGTTGCTTGTGATTGTCAAGAGCGCAGCTATTGGTTATTGGCTCAAATCTAGCTCTTTGTTACGAAAGTAGCGGTGCTTCAATTCCCGAACTCAATTCTCTCCACAGTTGTGATCACAAACTGAACTAGAGAAGCACCGAAGCAAATTTCCCTATAAGGTCTACATCGCATATAACCATTGAATTTGATTTGGTTCTTACCCAACTCGGTTTGTGATCTGAACTGTGGAAAGAATCAAGTTCACGAATTGAGGTACCACTGTTTTCTCCCAAATTTGGTATCTATTTCTTTATCTACAAAGATAGGTTGCAATTAGCTCATTAGGAATTCTAAGTAGAAAGACAAATTCAGGCTCATGGCCTCCTGCTTATTTTGCTTTAAAAACTTCCTTTCTACATGGGGATTTAGCTCAATGGCTCAAGCGCTTGCCTGGTAAGTGCAAGGTTATGAGTTCAATCCCTGGTACAAAAACAAAAAACAAAAAACAAAAAAAAAACCAAACTTCCTACCTTTGCAAATCACCCAGTCTCCCATGTTCTGATACAGCAACAGAAAACAGGTCAAGACAACCATGATCTTACAGTTCCCTGGCAGTCAGCAGGGAAATCGGGAAGAAGTATTTGGAAGTGTTTAGTAAAGGCGTGTTTTGGTTCCTATCTAGGGGTCTCCCTGAAGCCTGTGATCTTAGACCTTTGGAAGCTGATGGGACTGCAGCAGCATTTATAGCCGACTTGCTGTTAGGAGGTATGGCCTGACGGGAAGTTTGGATCTCCTTCCCAGCTCCTCCCTTCACCCTCTGCTTCCTGTCTGCCATGCCTGGAGCAGCTTTTCCTCTGCCGAGCCATCCTGCCTTGGAGTCAATGATTAGAGACTGAAAACGTGAGCCAAAATAAACCTCTCCTCCCATCAGCTATGGGTGTCAGATATTTTGTCCCAGCCACGGGAAAAGTAACTAAGACAGGGATGATTGAGTGATTGAATCCAACCATAAAAAATTAAAATAGACTGTTTTGTCTGGATTTGGGCAGAGTGGGGCTCACAAAGCCGAGGGGTGGCCACTTCTGATTGTCTGGTCCAACACAGCCTTTCTCTGAAGGACAGCAGGGGCTGTGGGAGGGAAGGACGACCAGGCGGCGGCAGTGGTGTGAGCGGCGTCCTTACCCAATGTCGGGAGAGCGCGTTCACAGTGCTCAAAGTGCAGGGTCCTTAGCTGGAGCTCGCCTTAGGGAGCCTGCTGCAAATGGCAGGAAGCCACCCCACCGATGGCTTTCACAGCTGCCTTGCCCTTCTCCTTGTGCCAGAGTAGAACCAGTGACAGTCCTGTGTCCCCTGGGGACTGGACCATTTGCACACCAGCCAGTCTTCCACCTGCCAGAACTTGGAACTCTGAGTGCATTCTCCAAAACCACAGCGGGAAAGTCCCTTTGTCCTTGGGTGGCATGACCCTGAGGCGTGTGCCCTGCCACGGAGGCTGGAGCTGCACTGGGCTCCACCAGGGACCCTAACAGATAACTCCTCCTCCCCTGGCTTCTTCCCCCTCGCTGTCTCAGGGCCCTTTCTTTGATGACCTTTCCTAGGATCGCATTCCACAGAGACTACTTGCATCCTAAGCAGCACACACAGGACAGGAAGTGGCTGGGAAAGTGGGCAGGGACCTGAGTGTGGAGGAGCGGAGAACAGGAAGATGTAGAGATGAGCACAGAGCTGGAATCGCCGCCTCCCCCAGGGGGGCATTGCTGCTCTGCCCATCGTCTGCGCTGACCGTGCTCACCAAGAATCCAAGAAGCAGTCGCCAGTGGTTGGTGGAGCCCCCAGGGTTCATGCGAGCCTCGTGCAGTAGAGTCAGGAGCAGGGGCTGCAGGGGCTGTTGGGCTGTGGGGCTGCACCCTCGTGAACGGATCATGGTGTCCTCCTGGAAAGGAGCGAGCGGGGTCTGGCTTTCGCAGGGCTGTATTAGTTACCGCGAGTGCCGTCTTTGTGACTCAAGTCACAAAGCGTTTTGCTTCTTTGGCACAAGCTGCCTTCTTGTTCTCCCACTTTGTGCCCTGAGTTGAAGCACCTTGGGGCCACCAGAAGCCAAGAATGCACCAGTACCACTTCTTGGACCTCCCAGCCTCTGGAACCATGGACCTAAAAGAAACTTCCTTCCTTCCCAATTGCTAGGTTCCTGTGGGCTGATACAGCAACAGGAAATGGACCAAGACAACCTCAATCTTCAAGTTACCTCCAAAACAAGCCTGGTGATTCTCTGCGCATGCCCCCACTTGAACGTGTACCTGTCCTGGCTTCGCCCAGGGTGGAACACCAAGCAGAGAACAGGCCCAACGCTGGGGACGTCAGCCCAGACAGGAAACAGCAGAGGCCACAGGGGCTGGCGGGGCTTGTCTGAGTGCATCCTCAGCTGCAGGCGAAGGAAGACCTTGGACAGTCCAGCAGACGCCACCTCCATCTGTTAGCTGTGCAACTGAGGGCAGTCTCCTTAGCCTCTCTGTGCCATCTCTGAACAGAGGTGTCCGCACGTTACCGTATTGCATCCCTAGAGAGGGGAAGAGAAGAGAAAGAGATGCAAAAAAGAGTGAAGATGTGTCCTATACCTGCACCAGCACCGCACAATGAACCAATCACTGCGCACTGCAAACGCAGACTAATTAAAATATACACGCAAATCACAGTGCGTGACACGGAACAGCGCCCAGGCCGTGCCTGCCACACGCCAAGAGCGCAGGAGCAGCCGGTCCCTGCACCTCTCTCCCCATACGCTCTCTCTTTCATAGCAAAAGGAAAGAGCAAGGAAAGACACATGGGCGAAATAGTGGGCGTCATTTGTCCAGCATTTCTCAGCCCCCTCGCTTGGCACGATTATTTCTAGGAGGCTGATAGCTCATTACAATAACACGACACCCAAACACCGGTTGGCCCATAAACAGAGGCCCAAGGAAAATAAAACCATTATAATCATGGCCCAGACTTAATCACCGGCTAGTGGGCTCCTCAGCGGTTTGACCAAGAGCCAGGCAATACTCAAATAATCAAACTGCAGATGGTGGAATAGCAAATCGGCTTAAATTTAAACAGTGGCAGAGACCCAAGCTCCAGTGGGGAGAAAAGAGAGCTGAGGAGGGGGAGAGGCCGACTTGCACAATGCTGGAATTTCCCTTCCTCGGCCTCCCTGGTTAATTGGCCCATAAAATCGCGGGCTCGTTAATGAATAATAGGCTTGGTCCTGAGAGGCTCCTAGGGCAGCCTGTCACCCCGGTTCTGGGGCGCTGCTCTTAGAGCCAAAAGCGATCCCAGGGTGACATGAAGGGGGGGACATTTTGGGCTCCATTCTGCTGGTTATGCACAGCCTCTTGGCTACTGAGAAAAAGGCCCCTGAGTCCTGGGATCAATCAGGAGAGGGCAAGAGGGGCGGAGCCACTGGGGAGGCCACAGACTGCCACTGGAGGGGCCCAGAGGGCACAGGACGACCTGTGTGGCATCATCTCGCAGGAAGGACTGATGCAGTCTTCAGGGAGCCCCAGCCCTGGCCGACATGTTGGCTATGACCTGTGAGAGACCCATGGAGCAGGGCCCCGGAATCCTGCTCTGATGGCCTCAGTGTGTGGTGGGCCATTCCTGGTGGCACCACATTCCACGGTGCAGGGCACAGGAGAGGAAGCTCCTGAGAGGCCCCCGGTACCAGGTGGGGCGAACCTAGAAACTCCACTGCAGTACGCACCGTAGTTGTCAGAGATGCAGCAGAAAGGGCCCGGGGGCCATTTCACCCAGGTATCGGACTCTCGACTAAAGCAGAAGCACTGCATCTGCTTTCAGTGATAAATATCACTGAATCGACAAATTCTCCCCCATCCGATGACTTCTTGAGCTGGTTTTAAGTGGGTTTTTCTTCCAAAATACTTGTTATCCCTCCGCATTCTACCTCGTCTTTTGTTTCCCAAGCCCTTGTCCACGTAGATGAAGTTGTCCATTTCAACTCAGTCCCCGCCTTGAACCATCACAAGTGTGCAATCAGGGGGCCCTCGCGGTGAGCTCCCTTCTTCACCCTCGGGTAACCTCACAGAAAGTCGGATCTGGAAGGCACCAAGGTGGTCATTAGTCCAGGTCCGCTCAGAGTGGGAGCTCTGGCCACGCTGACTTAAAAGGGGACAGTAAACACACCACCCAGGAAGCACAGCTGAAGAAAGGAAGAGCATCCTTCTCCGTCTTCTCCCCTCTCTCAGTGCCTGGAACACTAAAGTGATGACTGGTACCAGAACTGTCATTTTGGGTCATAAGGCAGAAGTCATGCGTGGAAGATGGAAGTATAAGACATACCTTTTTAAGCAACTGTAATTTTAAATTTGAGTTTCGGGGTCCCTCAAAACTGAACTAAATCTAATTCATATGTAGTTTTACTCAATCTTCAATGTAAGGAAACTGAAATTCTCTGGAATTAAGAATAAATCTGTTCGTGTCTATTATGGACTGAATGTTCTCCACCACAACCACCACCCCAGAATTTTTGCATGTTGAAACTCCCCCGCAGTGTGACTGTATTTGGAGATTGACTGCATTTGTGGAGGTGACCGATGAGGTCATAAGGATGTGTCCTTATAAGGAAAGCTCCCCTGCTCTCTCTCCCAGCACGGGAGGACAGAGTGGCAAGGTGGCCGTCTGCAAGGCAGGCAGAGAACCCTCCCCAGAAAACAGCGCTGCCAGACTTTGGTCTTGGGCTTCTGGCCTCCAGGATTAGGAGAAAATAAATTCCTATACTTGCGCCACGCCATCTGTGGCGTTTCATCAGGACAGCCTGAGCTGACTAAGGCGCTGCCACAGTTCATTCCTCTTTAGAAAACATCCCAAGCAGTGTTCTTACAAGTCTTCTGGTTTTCATGATAAATAATCTCTCCGGTTGCCTTGGTGATTCCTCACAAGAATAAAATGTTCAGGATCTTTACCAGCTAGCGGGGAATCTCTCTAGAACCAAGTCAAATAGATTGGATCTATGGATGGGGTTTACCAGACACGAACCCTATCGATGGCCCCCTCCAACACGTGCATCCAGCACTGACCTTCTTCATCCCCAGTGGGACTGGACCAGAAAGAAGACAGCCTCCATGGAAGTGTTAGGCTGCTCTTCCCGAGCCGGGTTCCCAGTCTCAAGAAAGAGATAACTTTGTGTGCACAACTTCCAGTGATGATCTGATCGCAAAGGTCCCTGGAGACCGGGCTGGAGAAGGAAGTCAGCACACACCCTCATCCTACACCCTCAGCGCTGAAACGGATCCAGAACAATGGGAAAATCGCCTCCCAAGGCTTAGATGGTGACTCAAGGAAGGGCCTGTTTTCTCCACATTGAGCCACCATTTACTCTTCCTGTAGGAGGCGGAAATGCCGAGTGCTCAGGAGCTGTCACAGAGCTGCTAACCCCGCCCCAGCCGCGGGGCTGGGCCCGGGGTCCACGTCGGCCATCCAGAGCCACGCGTCTCTCCAGCCACAGAGACTGCACAGGGCGCACTTGCAGCCTCAGTCAAGCCAATCAGTCTTCCCTGAGATTTTCTGCTAAAGCCATCCGGGAAGATGACTCCTGATTTGGAGGATCTGTCAGGGATGTGAAGTGACTGAGAGCTATTGGCTATCTTTCTCCACCGCAGACTTTACCTACGTGTAATGGGGGAATTGCGCCAGTGCAGAGGGGAAAGAAGCATGGAGATAAAGAAAAGGAGTTCATTCTGAAGAGGGGTGAGGCCTGGATCCAGCTATGCCTGCTATCTACCTTTGAACTTGCAAGCTATGTGAGCCAACAAATTTTTCTTTTCCTTTATGCCAATTCGACTTGAAGATTTGTTTTGTTTTGTTTTGTTTCTGTCATCTGCATTACATGAGGTGTGATCTAGCAAGACACGTTAGCACTCTCCGCTTGGGCAGGTCCCGGGTGGGCAGTGGGCTCCCTCAGGCTCCAGGCAGCAGATCATCTCGCTCACTTGTCTTCTGCCTGTCCTGTCCCAGTGACACCGGGAGTGTAACCGTACCGAGTGCCCTGCCTGAGCCCTCACACTCCCAGCCGGAAGTGCAGCAGGAGGCCACCTTGGGAATTTATGTCCTTGCACCTGCACACCTGCACACCTGCAAACTCAGTCCCCTGGGGGCCAAGCAGGGCCAGACCGTGTCCTTGAATCTCACACTAAGCAAGAAGACAGGAGGAGGGGCAGGACAGAGAGAAGTCACTTCCTCAAAGCCACCTATCAGATCTGTGTGCCAGCCTGGGAGAGACACGGGGATGGGATCGGTGCGTGCACAAGCACCTACCCAGGCAAACACACACACACCCACACACACACACACCTACACACACACACACACACCTACACACACACACCTACACACACCTACACACACACACACACCTACACACACACACCTACACCCACACACCTACACCCACACCCACACACACACTCACAGGCAAGTGTGCCCATTCACGAGTTCACACACAGGCACAGGGCACCCTCACATACACAGGCTCATCACAGACACATGCAAACCCCCACACCGGCACACCCCATAGGGACACACCCACATCCACAGCATCCCAGCACCCCAAGTTCACAGCAATCACCCCAGAACCCACACCTCCTTCCTCCATGGAGCACAGCACCCAGCCTGCAGCTCCCTCTACTATAGCACCCAAATGCCAGCAGTGTCTTACAGGGTCAGAACCTGGTGCTTTCTGAAGGCACAGCCTTTCACGGCTGGAATAAAATCCATCACTAGCAATGTGGAAATTCAGGGGCAAAGGGGTGTGACTCCAGAGACAACTTGGGACTCATTACCTGCTACCAATGCCAGACAAGGAGTGATATAGAAAACCATCATCCGTCCACAGGATGCTAGCTGCAAAAGCCCAGACAGATATTAACAGATCTGATTTAGCAGATAATGAAAGAAATGCCAGGATCATGAAGTAAGACACCCATTACTGTAACTCACTGTGTTAACTCATTCAAAAATATTTATTGTGGGTTTTTTTTTAACACTGATCCTATGCCAGTGTAGCACTGGCTCAAGTCTGGAGCCCTGAAACACAAAGATGAACGATACGATTAAGCCTGAAAATATAAGAACAGAAGCGGAGATTGAGAAACAGACCCATGAACAGGAATGCGCTTTCATGACAAAGGGGACCATTGAAGTGGGAAGGGAAAAGCAAGATGACCCAGGACCCCGTCCTGACAAAGCGGTTCATTTGCAAGGGGAAAAATGAATCAGATGCCACTTCGTGCCCTTTAGAAAAGTAAGCTCCAGCTGCACGAGCTCCTACATAAAAATCCACACCGCCGGGCCGACTGCAGGATGGATGAGCTCAGACTCCGCAAGGCCAGGACAGACAGTGCCTCCTCCTTCCCCAGCTCACAGACACCCAGGCCGCCCTGGAAGTGACAGCGGATCTCTCAGGCCCCGCCTCTAGCAATGTGCTGGGAGTGTGTGGAGATGGGGGAACTTTCTGCAGTCTTCCTGCTGAGCCAGCTACAGCACTCAGAAGCTGGAAGAAGAAGAAAGACTGCCGATGGGCCCACATTAGTATTTAAAGTCCTGTTAAATTAAAGCCAACAAGTGAAGCTAAAAGACAAAACACTGCAGACAATCCAAGCGCTTTTCAGGAGGGAAGTCATTCATAATCAGCATTGCATAATTTATCATACCCGTCGTTTTGTGGGATAGTAAGCAGTGGCCACAAAGAATGGTACAAAGTTATATGCACCACTGTGGAAAATTCTCCAAGATACAGAGCTAAGAGTCAGGAGTGAGTCACCGGAAGGCTAGATAGGCAGAGGGAGAGAGAGGCAGATAGAGTAAGAGGTTCCACTTTCGAACTTTATTATGAAACATCGCAGAAACGGGCCGCACTCAAAACTAGCAAGTGTCAGTGGTCAAACTGGAAACGGGAGAGTGAGGTCAGTAGGTGGCTCGCTCAGCTTTCCGTTTCCGCCACAGATACCTGAGATAACTAACTTGAAAAGAGGGAAGGGCCCAGCTTTGGAGTTCTCAGGCCCTGGCTGGCTGATCTCACACCCCTTGGGCCTGTGGTGGGGCAGCATATGGTGGAGGGGGTATGTGACAAAACTGTTCGTCTAAAACCAAGATGCAGAGAGAAAAAGAGGAAGGGAGTGGGGTCCCGGCACACTCTCACAGAATGCCCCCCACGCTGCATGTCTGGAAGTCCACCCTGCCCCACCCTCCCAAAAAAACTGCCACGGGTTGGGACCAAATCTCCAACAGCTGGGCCTTTTGGAGGTGCTTCTCTAAGCCTCGCAGTGGAGAAAGGATGACCTTAACGTTTCGCTGCGTATGAGTACAGAGGAAGCGTCTCCACGGCTCTCCGTGCTACATGAAGACCAGGCCATCATGTTTGGCCAGGTCGTCCTGGGCCCAGAGTTACTAGCCTGGCGAGCTGTACCAAATCATTGACAAGACGGGACTACAACACCTGGCTCCTACTCTTGTTAAAGCACTGAAGAAAGAAGTTTGTAACTGTAGTAATGAGTCGGTTCATGAATGCTTCTCTTGGCAAACAATTCAGTTCATAAACATAAACATTTGGCAAAATTTTCCTTCCATTTGTAAACTTCGCATCGGCCGGCAAGCACGACCTCAGCCGTCTTCCCCAGAACGGTGGCACGGGTTAAGTCTATGAGCCGAGGCACCACGGTACTGGTTACCCAGCATCCTCTGCACACCAGGGGTTTTGCATGTGCGATTGCTTTTAAACACTCCACCACACTGATCTGTGAGCAGCAGCCTTAGAGGGCGGCAATGTTGCCTAAGGTAGTATTTTGCATCTTAGGAAACTGAGGCAGAGAGAGGAAGTAACCTGCCCAAGGCCACAGACATGGGAAGTGGCAGTGCTGGCAGACCCCTGGGTCTTTTCTCCCCAGAGCAATGCCCATCCTCCCCACGCTGGCCCTTTTGTCACCGTCTCTCTCGGGGTGTGCTTATCCCGAGCTGAGGCAGCACCCAGTATAAGCCTTCGATCGGCTGCAGTGCGGCCCCAGCCCTGCCCGGCAGAGAAGGGGCCGGGGATGGATTTACTCAAAGCCACAGGCTGCAGCTCTCACACAGCGTCTAGACACTCGCATCTCCCGCTTCCTGTGAGAGAGATAACAGCAGCTATTTTCGCCTGCAGTGCCACTGGCATAAACTCATGAGTAATAAATCTGGAACGATGAAAACTCCTTGTGAACTAGCAGGAGTTGCATACAAAACCCCAGATTCAGCTAAAGCCAGTGGGGACCCCCACTTGGGAGACTCCCAAAGAAGGGAGAAGAAGAGAAGGCAGTAGAGGGAGGCAGGTTCCCCACATACAGGACCTGCAGGACCGGAAGCCAAACGTTAAGGCCAGGAACGGCCAACGGGGTGCTGTGAATCCAGTGCAGTGGGACACACAGCCTGGTTTCTCTCCGTGAGTCTCAACACAGACTTACGATGTGCTAAGAACTGTGGTAAGAATTTCTGCAAATTAGCCCATTATGTGCTAAGAACTGTTTGGGAAATTTCTACAAATTAACACATTCAATCTTCACAACAAACTAATTATTATCCCAGTTTTCCAGCTGAGGATACTGACACACAGAGAAGTTCAGTATGTGGACCAAGGTCCAAAAGCAAGTGACTGACAGATGTAGACAGTCTGACTTCAGGGTCCCTGCTTTTGACCACCACTCTGCCCCTTCCCCAAATGCGGAGCAGAAGAAGTTGCTAAGAGCCAGGTCTATGCAGCACGCTCATCTCAAGCCAAAAAGGATCTTGAGAATCTCATGGGAACTCAGAAATCCGCAGCTGGGGTATAGATTGGTAGTAGAGAGCTTGCCTAGCACACTGGAGGACCTGAGTTCCACCCCCAGCATCACACAGCATAAAGACATACATAGGGTGATCAAAACACTCAGGGAAGGTTTACGTTTTTAAAACGTATGACAGTAAAGGACACACCGCCCTTCACCTCCTTCACTTTGAATGCACTCATCCCATCGTTCCTGACAGTGGCTGAAGCAGTTCTGGAAGACTCCTTTCATGGGTGTCTCTACCAGCTATGAGGAAACAAACTGGTAAATGCTGCTGCCAAGTGCCGTCCAACAGAAAGCCGGGCTGATAGACACATGAAGGTGTATTCTCAGTCACCTCATTCACCAGATCTGGTACCATGCAAATTCTAGCTGTTCCCCAAAGTCAGAATGACCATGAAAAGGAAACATTTCAAATCCATTAAGGACATCGAGGCAGCCACGACGTTGACACTAAAGACCCTCAGGAAAGGGCTTCCGGAACTGCTTCAGGAAGTGGTAAGAATGATGGGCAAGTGTGTTCAAAGCGAGAGGATACACTCCGAGGGGGATTCGCGGCGATGTGTCTTCTCCAGAACTACAAACGCAGGAGAAGAGCGTAAGCGCCCAGCTCTCCTGTTGGTGTCGCCTTCTTAGAAAACGGGGCTGGCCTTCGCTGGCTGGACGGGTTCCTGAGACTCCCCCTGCCTCCAGCCCAGACCTGTCCAACACAACTGTCCTTGGTGACGGACAGTTCCCGTGCCTGTGCCACTCCGCAGGTGGCCACGAGCCACGTGGGACTGTCGAGCTGTTGAAATGCGGCTGGTGCAACTGAGGCCAGGCATCTTAAATCTTCTTTAATTTATTCAAAATTTAAGTTGTAGACTCTCATGTTCTTCCGTGATAGCCTATCCTATGCTGGAAGATACATTTCTTTTTCCCTTTTTCCTATTTTTACTTAGCCCAAACTCACTTTGCAGAGCCTGAGTTTGTTTTGTTTTGTTTTGTTTCCTACCTTTAATAAATGTGAAACTTCACCACCATTAAAAAAATGTAATGTATTAAAATTTATTTTTATTCACAAAACTCCAGATGGCTGGTGCACCGTACTGGAAAACACAAGTCTGGGGCTTGGCTGTCACCCCATCTTAGTCACTTTCCTGGTTGCTGTGACACAATACCTGACACCTGCAGCTTAAAGGAGGACAGGTTTGTTTGATCTTCCCATCTCAACTCTCTTAATCATGCCTGTGAAGTCCCTTTAGTCAAACAGAGTAACAAACTCAGAGGTTCCAGGGGGAGAGAGACACGCACATCTTGGTGAGTCAGGGGGTCCCATATCACAATACCATCTCTACAGCCTGTCTCTGCACCCTGATCACCAGGGGTCTAACCTACAGGGGCTGGAATTGGAGAACAATGGAGGGCATGCTGCCTCCTGAACCCTAGGGGGTACCACCTGCTTCTCTGGTCTGCTGTAGGTTAGGGAAGCTCACAGCTCAATTCCCTCTCCCCTTTCCCTCTGGTAAAGCTACAGAACTAAACTGTCTTGAGCCACCAGGGTCTGACAAGTGACCCCAGCATGGGTCCACTAACCTTTCCTCCCACCTTTCCACCACAGTTTCCTTCCAGGGATCTGCCTCAGAAAATGAGGAGTGTCAGGCAGAGGGTGAAACACAAGGGAGGACACCGTGGGGCTTGAGAGCGACAGGGGGGCTTCCTTAGTGGGTAGGATGGCACCTTTTGAGGAGTAAGATTTGGGCTAAGACCTGAGAGATGAGAAGAGGCAGCCAGGAAAAGGGGTTGGACCAAGAGTGTTCCAGGAGGAAGGAAAAGGTTGTGCAAAGACCCAGAGGCCACCACAAACTGGCTTTTACCCAAGGGGGATAAAAGGAGACTAATATGGCTAGAGTTCAGAGAGCAAGGACAAGCGTGTCACAACACAAGTGAGAAGGTGGAATGCAGAGCAGATCCCAGCAAGACACTGAAATGACTCCTGTTTGGGGACCGGAGGGAGAGTGCTCTTACAGAGAAAGAGCAATGCACGTGGTAGGGAACAAGCGTGGAGAGGTTTGTGAGATGGAATGGAAAGGTCTGTCCCAGGGGACTAGAGATTGACTCAGGAAGTGTGACGCTTGATTATTCCTCAAGAAAGACAGTCATCTCACAGGCTTGCCCACCATCCTGACATCCACAGAGGTGCTAAGTGGTGTCGGGCTGCTGAGCAGGACAAAACTCAGAGGTGCACGGACAAACGAAATTCTCACTGGCTTCCTTCACCTACCCCTCACTAAGTCAGCTGACAAACTGTACCAGGAATATTAAATCAACCATCACCAACTCAGATGACCTCAGGCATCTGCTGAAGATCTGTTAATGGCTTCCCATGCACTTGAGAAAACAATCGTTTCCCTTCCGCGAATGTTAAGGAAACCCTAGTAGCTGTATTGAGCACATCCCAAATCTCACTGGCCAAACCCAAAAGAGATTCTTTTCTTGCATATCTGAATTCCAAATAAAGTGTCCCTGATCCAAGGGCAGCTCAACTCCAAGCAGTTCTACATAGATTCCCACTCCTTCCTTCTTATGGCCCCACCATTTTAAACCAAATGGCCTCCAATGGTACCGTATTGAAGAAACAGTGGGGACCACGGGGGTTGGTAGTTGCCATTGGCTAGAATATGGTCACATGACACCACACTTGTTGCAAGGGAGGCAGGGACATGTAGTCCAGTTGTGTGACCAATGAGATGAGGACATCTAACAGGCTCTGCCCTTCATGCTTATGAAATCCTGCACAAGGAGACATTTGTTTACATCTCTACCTTCAGTGCTGACTCCTCTCACCTTTCTCCTTCACTCACTATGCCTCAGCCTTCTCTCTGTCATTTACCAGCAAGCCTCAGCTTTTCAAGCTTTTCCTGCCTTGGAAACTTTGTGTTCATTGTTCCTTTCTGCCTGGGAGGCTCATCCCCTGGTTTCTCCAAGTTTGTCAACGTCACCCTCTGACAAAGCCAAGCTTCTGTCTTTTCCCACCCTGCTCCTCGACTTTGGTTTTTCCTAAACCATTGCTATGGTCCAAATTCACAGTGTTCATTTGTTCATCTATTGCCTCTTCCCCTATTAAAATGCAACCATCCAGAGCACAGAAACATTCCCAGTGTTGTTCCCCACCGTATCCTCTACTGCAGCACACGGGAGGGCTTCCGCTGAGCAAAACAGCCACTGCTCCCAGCTCGCCTGGGAGCCCCCAAAGCAGCCTGGAGCACGAGTCTGAGGGTGAGTGTGGCATCCAGGAAGCCTGGGTCGGCTCTCACGCCCCAGGGCTGTGGATGGAGGCTTGCTCACCTCTCAGGCCTCTGGGGCTCTGGCTGTGCATTGCGAGTGTATTGACCCCGGTCCTTGTGAAGACTGGTGATGATGTCTGTAAGACGCCTGGGGCCTCGTAAGCCTCAGATAAGCGGGAGCAGCCCACAACCACAGGTGTAGAGAGCAATAAACGAGTGTACTAAGTTACTTTGGAAAAAAGCCAACTCCATGCCAGGCCCGGGGCCAGGGACTGTTGTGAATGAGGGACCATGGTGGTCACTCTGTGCCATGACAAAGGACTTGCTATCACTCCTATGGCACAAATGAACAGGGTTGCCAAGTTGAATGAGGAAAAACACAGCGTGTCTCTACCTAATTTGAATTTCAGACAGAGAAAACCCTTTCAGGTGAGGTATCTCCCACACAAAACCTGACACAAACACATGCTTTCAAAGATGAAGTACAATGAAGAAATCGTGTACGCACGGCACACTAACAGGGTGTGACTTAGTAAACAAGGGTAATAAGCTTTCCTCCCGGCCCTCAGCGATTCCCGCCTCCACCCTCACATCTCCCGGGAGTCCCAGAGACCAAGCCCCAGACAAGACTCTCCTGACTCAAAAGAGAAAAGAACCTTGACTTTCACCTGACTGAGTCACCACAAGGAGAGGCCCTGTGATGCACTCGGGATTTAGATGATCCGGCTCCAGGTTTCAGCTCTGTGCTGGACAAGTTCAGGACCTTGGGAAAGTAGCTCTATCTCCCTGGGGCCCCAGGCTCCCCATCTGAGAAATGCGGGTTGGGTTATTGAATGGATTAAATGAAATGGTGTAGGATGATTCATTGTGCTGGGTTGTTTCTTGGCTCCCCAACACTGGAAGCTTCTGGCCAGGGGGATAGAGACACCCGCTCAGGGTTCTAAATTGGGAAGTAATTACTCAAGCAGGCACAGTGCAGAATTCACACTGGTGACTGCCCAAGACCACCCTAAGACAGTGTGCTGAGCCTAATCAGCTGAGTCCGCCCCCGGGCTCTGTGTCTGGTTAGGGCACCTTGTTTCTTAGACTCTGGCTGTTCCAAACCTTACTCTCCAGTCTACCTGGAGACCCCAGAGTCACACCACCTTCCATCATAAATCCCTCTGCTGCTATAGGCTGGAGCTCCTTTCTGTGGCACACCTTGGGGCCCTGCCTGGCCCGGAATCAGAGTTTTCCTGCTGTCTTCATTTCCCATTTGTATGAGTTTGCATAAGAAAGGACCGCAAATGTAGGGATTTAAGAAGAGCACCTGTGTGTTCCTCACAGTTCCATGGTTCAGAAGCCTGGCCTGACGTGACCCAACTCTGCTTAGTGTCCCACAGCGCCAAAGTCTGAGTGTCACTGTCTTCCCTTCCAGGGAAGAGCCCACTCCCAAGCCCACTGGCCGTGTCTACACAAGTGGGATCTGCAAAGCCGAGAACCAAGCTCCCAACCTCCTGACTGGTGGCCCCTTTCACCCTCAGACTTCTG
>RJWM01020680.1:0-36680 GCA_004363535.1 Dasyprocta punctata | reverse complement strand
TAATTTTTGGACTCCCGCCCATGTCAGCATTAGCGTCCCCGGGATCGGTTCTGCTTGTATCGGAGTCCGGAGAGCGCCCTCTGCCTTTCCGTCTTGGCATTTTCCTGGGCTCGCCAGTGAGGCCCTGTTGGTCCACTGACTCTCCCAAGCCTGTTTCTGCTCCGCGAATGTCTACTGCGGTGCGCGAGAGGATAGGGCCACTGTGTGGTTAACCGTACAGGGCCGTCCGCCCAACCCTCCTCTATCACTCCCAGGGCACCCACGCCTTTCCGCCACAGCCTTCCAGGAACCGTGCCTAATTAGGTGCAGTTCCGGTCTCAAAATGGCTGTCCCTCGCTCTCCCTCGGGGGTGGGGGGCTGGGGGTCGCCGGGTTCACTCACTCGCCCGCTCGCGACCACCTCGCTCCACGGTCGACTGTCGGCTCTATTGTCGCGCCACACCGCCGCAATTCTCCCGGCAACTCCACGCGTATCAAGAGCACCTGGATCGTACCTTCTTGGCTCGGCTCGGGTCGCAGCGCTAATTGGATTCCCTTCCAGACAGAGGTGCTTCTGGTCTCCACCTTTGTTTATTTCATTCTTTTACTCTTTCCGTGGGCTACAGTTCTCGTTTTAGATTCTTCTTGGGTCCAGAGGACCCATCTCCCTCTTTTTTCCTTCTCTCTGTTATTATATTAGTTTATATTCCGGCATTTTGATGGTATATTCAGGGAGCCTCCTGGTCATGGTGTCATCTGGGTGGCCATCTTGGAGGAAGTCGACTTCAATTAATCTTAAGTTATTTTTCTTTGCCTCATCAAGCAACTGCTAGATTAATATCTCATGATCCCTTGCTAGTTTTGAAGAATCTTTCTTTTCCTGGTCATTAACTGAGAGCCTTTCTTCAGTATCTGAGATCCTGTCCTCACATTGGCTTAATCTGTTTCGAATACTTTCAGCAGAGTTTCTATTCTCCTGAATATCTCTTTGAATCTGCTTTATGGAATCTATTTGCTTCCTATGTTATCCTTCCATAATTTGCTTGAGCTTGGTTTTTGTTTTGTTTTGTTATGTTTTGTTTTTGTTTTTTGTTTTTTGTCTCTATCTGCCCTAACATCACTAAGCATGGTGTATATTTTGGCAACCTCTGTGGTTATTTGAGAGATTATTTCTGATTTCATTTTTTCCAAAGCCTCATTCAACTGCTCTGTTACCACTTCTAAGATACCTTGTAGGGGGCTTTCAGATTTTCCAGCCTCAGTGCCCCCCCTCCCCAGGTTTGCTTTTGGTGAACTCAGTGTCTGGGGTTGTGACCTGTTTAAGTGTCTTCTCATTTCTTTTCTTTTTCAGTTTAATTCCTAGAGTTATACCTGTTAGTTGCCTGCAATGTGTTACTTTAATGGTGGTATTAAGGACTTCCAGGTGATGAGCACTTCCCAGAGATATCTTCCAGGTGTAACTGTTTCCTGGGCTCTGAGTCTATTGGAAAATCCCACCTCCTCAGTTTGTCAGAGATGAGAAACCACTGCTCACCCAGCCTAGTCCCTAGTTCCTTAACACCACGCCCCAGCCCTCTCTGTGACCCCCAGTCTAACCCAGTCCTGGACCAGCAAGGCCAATAGCTACCCAGTTCAATCGAGTCAGTTCTGGCTGCAGTGGCACCCATAGCACCAAACACAGCCAACAAAACAGTAAACTGATCCAACCCCTGATTTACAACCCCCAACCATATAAACTGAATTTATATCCATACAACAGGATGCAAAACAATCATATACAGTACTTAGGTTCACAGAATGTCAATTCTGTCCCCAAGGGTGAGGACCCAAAATGAATTTAAGAAAAAGCAGAAAAGTAGGAAAAGCGAAAAGAGACTGCAAGTAGGTTGGAGAACAAAGATGGGGCCACCAACTCAGGGAAACCACTGCAGAAGACTGAGGGAAAAAAAAGCCAAAAGAGACAGAAAAGAGAGCAGAACAAGACCAGACCCAAAAGGAAGGCAGAAACCACACTCACACTAAAAAAAAAAAAATGTCCACTTCTGGGGGTCTCTCTGGTAAACAGCCTATGGAGACAGCAACCCAAATCATGGCACTGTATCTCCACAAGGCTGCAACTGTTCGGAGGAGTAGTAGACAACCTTAGCAGGCCTGCCCTGAGACCAGCCTCCTTGGGCTCGCAGCCATCCAAGCAGTCTCTGCGGGTCTGCGCCCAGCTAGGAACCACTGGGGGAAGCTGGCAACAGTTTTAGCCCCAGGCATATCTGGCCTGACTCCAGAATGGCTTCCGGCAAATCGCTCTCTCCCATGGGAGGACCAAACCCCCCACACTCACCGCCAGCCAGCACAGTCCTCCGCGCCCGCTGCTCTCCTCCACTGAGGAATGGTTCCACAGAGGCCCAGGGGTCGCTAGCTGCTACCAACACCATGATCATGCACCACTGGGCTCCAACAGCTCCCCTCACACAGTGAGTCCAGCTCTGGGTGAAGGCTCTGCCAGCTACCACCTTTTTCTTAATTGAATTTTTTCGTTTTGCTCTCTCTCTGGGGTTCGATTCAGACTTCAGGCTCTTCCTGGGTCCAAGGAACCCATCTCCCTCGTTTTTGTCTTCCTCAATATGGTGTGTTCCCATATCTAGACAAGGTCTTTCAGAAAGGCTGTTTTCTCTGCATCCTACTACTCCGCCATCTTCCCGGAAGTCCTCCAAATTCTACAAATTTTCATTTCAGGTATTTCTGCTTGATATATTTTAGAACATTCTATGTCTATTGTGAATTTTGAATTAATGTTTGGAACAATTTTGGTCAGTTTATCTAATTTTTTTACTTATCTCAAATCCACTTGGGGCATTTTGAGTGATATATCTGTCAAACTGGTTTATTTCCTCTTTGAACTCATCTAGTTTCTTAATCTCTTCTAGAATCATTTTATAGACTTTAGCTCTCCAGTGTTTGCTTTCCTTTCTATTGCTGTCCCTTTTCTGACTCAGGAGAGTTGGAAGACCATAGTTGTCTTCTATTGCCTTCTATTCCCATGATCTTCCATGTATATAAATCTATTTTGTATTGTTTCCTTCACAGAGGCAGCTCCTGTAACTGTGACATCTGAGGGTAAGTGTTGCTTGCAAATTCACACATTTCATCTTTGTCAGGTTCCCAAATTTATCTGATTTGCATCCACAATGCATGGTCCTTGTGCCTGGGCAGTGAAAGAATCTTAAGTGGGAGGTAGTCATGGTGCATTCCAGGCCAGTGCCCGTCACCACACTGTTGGCATCTGCGAATGAGAAAAATAACTCATGTGATGCCTGCTGGTGGAAAGCTACCACAGCTTCATCATTCACCGATAGAAAGAGGGCTTCTTGATGGGTGGGGTATGGGATCTGTATTTTAGTGGCGTGATCATTTAGCCTTTCATGGAAAAATAATCTCCTTGTACTTTTACATAGAACACAGTTTTGTACCAGGCACTGTCCTAGACAGCAACAAAAATAGATTTGAGCACATCAGCCAGTAAGCCCTGACTCTGTTTCACTAGAAGGCAGCTGCTCCGGTGGTCTGACCCAATAATGCAGGCAGTAAGCAGACCTGGGAGACTGAAGCCTTACACATCTGACCTGTCTTCAAAATGCTTGGCTACACTTCCACTGCAGAGTTCTTCCAGACCACACCTCTGACCTTGTCGCTTATCTACCAAAACACTTTCTTGCCTCTGACATAAGCAGGAGTTGGCACCTGCCCACTTCCTCAGTGCTATCTCTTCATCACTCCCCCAGATTTTAGGAACACGAAGCCCCTCACACCTCCCACTGCATACCTCTGCCCTGTGCTCTGTGTGACCCCTGCCCCTTCTTAAAAGTGCTGACACCAGGCAGAACAAGAATTGTAATTTCTTGTCTAATGGCCACTGGAGTCCAGGCATACTTGTTTGGTTACTTGCAATTTTGGAAATTACCATGCTACTTGTATTATAGACAGCCTATATGTTTAGTGCTGTTTCCAGTTAACTTTCTAAGTGCAATTATTTTCAGTTCTGTAAAGGAAGAGGAGTACCATGGCATGCACTCCCCAGGGTGTTTCACCTCACCATCTCTTAGGAGCAGCAGCCACACAGTTTCATGCAGCTGCTGTGAAAGGGCCTGAATGCCCTCCTGGCCTGGACCTGTAACTGTTGTTGCTGCGGTGCGTCATGAAACTGTGCCAAGATAGGATGCATTCCTTTCTCTATCTGCTGTATACTGATTCTGATAAACCAAGGACCAATTAAATAGAAGGATTCCCCCCCACCAAAAAAAAAACCCTCCATTGATTTTTAAACAAACATGTACTAAGTAAAAATCAGATGTCCTGTTCTGCTCTTTAAGTAGAATTTCTTTTATTTCAGCTGTGTAAGATTGCATATGAAATGAAAAGAGCAGGTATCACTTGGTTTCTGCTAGCATGGCATGGAGGAACATTTCGTCCCACTTTCATGACTATTCTGCAAAAACAATTAGGGTGAGGCAAATACTAGAATGATAGCAGTAGAGTTTATTTTTCTTCGCAATGTAGAAATTATCTTGCTTGTCCTATAATGCGATGTACACAATAAGTCATGCACAAAAAGTGTCTGCTTTTTCCACATGAGTCAAAGATTATCCCAGGGCAAATGGCTAATATTAGCAAGTTTCCCAGAGCATTCTAGAAAGATTTCATGGGAAGTCACTGGGCCTGAAGGTTCAATTTTAGCAGTGGCTTCTTCAGGTTTTGTCTTTTTCCACATCTCACTTTCACTTTTTTCCTCTGTGATAACATGTTCTTGATTCCTACTTCATGGAATTGTGACAATTCCTAGTGTGTGAAATGACTTCAAAGGCTGTGCTGCTGGGATTGGGACAGAATGGCGCCTGTGACATCTATAAAGCACTTTTAGGTGCTGTGGAGTAGGTGCCTAGTTCTTCCTCTGGACTGGACCTATGGCAGCATACATAGCTTTATGAGTTGAGCCCATTTGTGTTTTTAGTGCCATAGTGCTCCTCTCCATGTAGCCAAGGGCACAGTCTGCCAAAGGATTGTCAGTCCTGTGACTGGAGTTCAATTTCATACAAAGCAGCTTGCTGCCTGACTTACCCAGACATTTCTAGATCCTGCTTCCCTAGGTGGCAGTGGACCCCAGCCCCTGCCCACTGTCCTGTCCAAGTGCTTCTCTGGCCCTCTCCTGTGTGAAGATTAATACTTTCAGGTCAGTGTATCTGTAGTTGATACCTTCCAGGGCTTCTCCTTGTTCCTTTTGCCACACTGGGCATCTGCCATTTCTCTCAAAAAAATTAGCTTTCATGGAAATGTACTATTCAGCCTCTTTCCTCCTACATGCAGGTTTTAATTAAATAACCCAGGTGCTAGGACATCACAACATGACTGTTGCTCAGAAGTTGACTTCAGAACTGCCTGGGTCTCTGCTATGCTGACAAGTTGAAATCCATCAATAGAATGAGCTGCATTCCATATGGAGGAGGATGGAGGCAGGGATGTGGCCTGATCAGGCCTGAGAGTGATTTCTGTATTTGAAGACACCATTCCTTAGGACTCCCTAGATGTCTTGCCTAGCTATATTTTGGAGTGCAGCATCCATCAAATGTGTCACTTCTCTGCTATGTCATCACCAGAGCAGCATCCTCCATTCTTTGAGGTAGCTGTCTCGAACTAAAGTCTCTTTCCTGAGAATTCAGGAAATGCCCCCAAATTCCTCCCCATCTTTTTACTTTTGAAAGGCTGAGTGAATGCCAGGACTGGTGAGCTATTCAGTGCTTGGAAGAGTGAAAGCTCTTTCCCATGAGGAGACTGCAAGTGGTCACCACTCACTAGTGATGTTTAACTGTGTCACCTTGAATGAGAAATGCCTGCCAGATAGATTAGCACAGTTCTCTGTGTGTCTGGATGACAGAAGTTGGAAGAACCACCTTGAATGTAGTGGCATCAGTCAGTAGACTTATAACCTTGATGACATAAAAAAGGAAAGAAGGAAGTTTCACTTTTGCTTCAGAAGAGGAGCAGGAACTTCACTTTCACCTTTGGACATCCATCTCCAGGCACCCAATACAGATTCTTCAGCCTTCCTGTGCAGAACCTCAGCTTGCTAATCAGACTCACAGTGGAATCCACAGTGAATTGCAAATTTTCCACCTTTGGATCCTCCACTTCGCAATGTGCAGAAGTCCTTCTGCATTCTCTACCCCCTTTATACAGTGTTTTATAATACACTGGGCCATCTCCGATTCTCTCTGCTGTTTCCTAGCAGTGCACTGTCTCGCCCAAGCAAAAGACCAGTTTTTCCTCCATTCTTTAGTTCCTCTCATTTGCATTTTCTTTGTTATCCTCAAGTTACTTTTCTCATTGCTGGGACTAATACTTGACACCCACAAGTTAAAGAAGGAAAAGTTCATTTCAACTCACAGTTTGTAGGACTTCATGTCCCTAGGTGGCTGTCTCCAAGGCAGGGCAGCAATGCAGACAGGCATGGCAGGGACAAACAGCCCGTAGTATGGCCGTCAGCAAGCAGCAAGAGCCCATTTTTCCTTTATATCCCATCAAGGTCTCAGGTGCTTTGGGTGTTGCCATCCATGCACAGGTTGTGTCTTGTGCCTTCAGTAAATCCATTCAGCCACATCAGCACTATGATAATTCTAATTAATGGATTAATGTAGTACCACACACTCTTAAGGCAGACCCAAAAACCCCACCTACAAGTTAATGAGGTTTTGGGGGACATCTAGATACAAGCCATAACACTCAGTTCATCCCGAATTTTCCCTCTCCTGACACTACTGTCTGAGTTGTCTTTTGTTGCTACATGCTCTTTCTTACTTTCTTGTATAGACGCACACAGACTCACACACTTGGTCTTACGTACACAATCTTCATTCACCCTAAATACTTTAGGACCCCACAATCTAAATAAGGAAGGATAAGGTACAAGGCCACCAATAGTGTGAGGGGACATCAGGGAGGCCGCTCTAAAGGAAGAACATTGTGAGAGCTTCTTGGGGAAGGGGATATGGTTCTAATGAATAATGCATCTCATCAGAGCTGCTGTTTACGGATCTTTTACCAGGTGTGGGCTGATGCTGCCATGTACACTGTTTCATTTACTCCTCCTGTTCCAGAAAAGGGGGACTGAGCCATATGGAAAACACTTAGCATAGAACTCCCTTTCCCACTCTTGTTATGGTTCCAGAAGTTTAATGTCAGTAATTCCATGGAGAAGTTATTGGAATTCTAGTGAGTTAATTCCAATCTACCACTTCCAGTGAAACCCAAGGTGAGAAATAAGGACACTAAGACATATATATATATATATATATATATATATATATATATATATATTATGGGGAGCAAAAGGGGAGTCTTAATTTTAGCCAACATGGTTCACTTGAACAAAGACTATGACACAGGGCCCAATCTGGGTTTTGTTAATTCTCCATGAGGGGAGTGGCTTGGGGATGAGTGACAGTAAGAGTAGTGAGAAACACATGACTTCTGTGACTGCCTGAGAGTAGCAGGAAATACATGAATACCGTGACCACCATGAGCTGGGTTAGGTAGGAGATCTAAGATCACCTCTGCAATATGCAGAGGGCAAAAAATGGAGAGAGAGAGTAATCTGCATAACACAACTGAGGTAGTATCTAATAATTTGGTGTTGGGGCTTCAGGTTAGATGTGTTTGTGCTTCTTCCCTGAATCTCTTTCACTCTTTAGTCCCAGTGATCTATCCATGAACTCTTGTCATCTTTTTCTGTGTTTAATACTCTTTTCCACTCACTCATTCATGCTTCCATGCACACTTCCTTATATCATCCTTTCAATCTACTCATTTGCAGAACAGTTTTTCTTGAATATACATACTCAGAAATCCAATACATGATCCATTGTCTCCTTCTTTTAAATATTGAATACAACTATACTCTCCACAGTTTCAAAGACCTGCTGTCTGTGATCAATTAGGTTTTAATCAAAATTAAGCATTCATTAATTTTAATGCAATTCTTAATTTTGAAAATTCAAAGAGAAAATGACTCAGAAGTCAATGCCTGGATGTGTGCACACCATGAGCCAAATCTATGGACTTATTTAATGTTGATTTTCAGACAGATGTTTGTTAAGTTTCCAGGTACCCCATGTTGACCTCAAAGTTGGAATCTCCAGCCTCTCAGAGTGCTGGGATAGCCTGTGTTTACCACCATGTCCAGAAAAACTCATCTATATGCATTAATATGAATCCATAGTTATGTAGATAGTAAAGAACATATGGATAGTGAATCATTTCCTATCATACTATCTAAAAACCCTTTAAAATACCAGGATATAAATGTAACAAGAAAGTGGGTGGTATAAACTATATATAATGCGAGGCAGATGTATTTTATACACATATATATTTGTCAGTAATGGATAATTATAAAGGATAAAATGAAATACAAATGTGGGATGGGAAAATGTTCCACTGCATATCTACAAGTTCTTCCACAAAGTACTCTATAAATTCAATACATCAGCATCATATACTCAACAGTGTTTCTACTTCTATGTG
The DNA here is from genome assembly GCA_004363535.1 of Dasyprocta punctata. NCBI lineage: Eukaryota > Metazoa > Chordata > Mammalia > Rodentia > Dasyproctidae > Dasyprocta > Dasyprocta punctata. The sequence goes on along the minus strand of RJWM01020680.1, from coordinate 28,134 downwards.
GCCAGCCAGCTCTACAATCCTAAAAGCCATGTAACACAGAACACTGAAAAGTAATGTAACTATACAGAGATAGAGCTCAGTGACACACGCACCTATCTGGTAAGCACAAGGTCTTAAGTTTGATTCCAGGTACAAAATAATAACGATAGTGATAATAATGTAACTAATTGCAAAAGGCAAGTGTGAGAATACAAATACATATACAACTACCAAAATTTAATCACGTTGCAAACAGAATACTCCATCTAAAGGAAAAAAGCAATCAAATATTAAAGGATTCAGAAACACAGTGGCATACAGGAAGGAATTTATTATCAGTGGGAAAATATATTGAGAAAGCCAAAAGTAAGATAGAATAAAAGTGATAGAATAATCATAGAAATAAAAGGATGCATTCTGACTTAAATAGGAAACAAAATACCCAGAATAAAATTCAATTTAAAGAGAGGAGGAGTACTTTTCCCAGTGACCATTATGCTGTTAGAGTAACAAGTTGCATCACTTAATAAGGATATGTCCTGTAGTAGAATATAGTATCCAAGTTCACATATGGTTCAGCTTTGTCTTCATGCCCACAGTGTATAATAGAAATTAAATATGTTTAATGATAAGAAGGCTCCTTTCTCACAGAATGTGTTCTGTCCCTGATATCAGTAAGAGAATTTCTCTCTGGCCTTAACAAAATAATGTAGCACTTAGGGGCAAAGATGCAGCCCAGCAGCCCTGCACTGGAGACCAAGATGGAGAAGACCTCCATGGCCACCATCACCTTCCCCTTGCTGCTGTGGTACACGGGAAGGAAGGTGACCCACACACTGCAGAACACCAGCATGCTGAACGTCAGGAACTTGGCTTCATTGAAGGTGTCAGGCAGGTTCCTGACCAAGAAAGCCACCATGAAGCTGACCAGGGCCAGGGAGCCCAGGTACCCCAGGACACAGTAGAAGGCAGTGAGGGAGCCCTTGTTGCACATGATGATTATATGCCCATGTTCAGAGTGTGCATCTGTGTCAATGTACGGTGGATTTGTCCCCATCCAGACTCCACAGAGAGTGAGTTGGATCAGAGAGCAGATGGGGATGATGTAGTTTGGTGCCCCCGATACCAGCAACTGCCTCATCCTTCTGCCTGGAGCAGTGGCCTTAAAGGCCAGCACCACAGTAATGGTTTTGGCCAAAACAGTGGAAACAGCCACAGTGAACACAACTGCAAATGTGGTCTGCTGGAGGATGCAGGTGGCTGTGTTGGGACGGCCAATGAAGAGCAAGGAGCAGAGGAAACAGAAGGTGAGGGAGATGAGCAGGGTGTAGCTGAGAGCCCGGTTGTTGGCCTTGACAATGGGAGTGTCTCGGTGCTTCACAAAGAGCCCAAGAACAGCAGCTGTGAGGACAGTGAGACTCAGGGCGGTGCCAGCCAGAGCTTTGCCCAAAGGGTCTTCATAAGCCAGAAAGGTCACAGCTTTTTGCAGGCAGTAATTTCTCTCAGTGTTGGCATATTGGTGACCTAGACATGTCATGCACTGCTCCATATCTGGCAAAAATTAAAATTGTCACATGCCTCTGTTTATTATTTCTTTACTTCACAATATCACCTCTGAGAAACTCACTGAACTTGAACCAAAATGTCACTTTTTAATTTTTTTTTCTTTACTTTCTCTTTCCCTTTCAGTATGTGGCATTGGATTCAGACCCTGTGCTCTGAAACATATTCCCAACCCTTTTAGTTTTATTATTTTGAGAAAGGATCTGCTTAAGTCATTAGGTTAGGAAGGCTGTGTTCTGACTTGAACTTGTCTTGCCTAAGCCTCCCAGAATGCTGATTTCGAGGGCTACATTCACACTTTTCTAGACACAAAATAAAAGATCGGCATATAAAGAATAACTTCCAAGTAATAGTATTTGGTGTTTACTGTCCTTTAAGTCTGACATATCCATGAAATCGTTCTATTTTTACCCAGTAATATCTTATTTTATTTCTTACTTCGCTTACTTCAATTATTTGATCTAAATCAAAACTTTATAAATTAATTCATCGATGTTAATGATTAGGAAGCAAACGTAATTTGCTAAGTCCTAGGGAAATGCATATGAATAAACACATTGAAAATCACATAGTTCCCTTATTCATCCTCTCTATGAACGTGCACATGCAACTACTTAAAGTTTATTTCAAAAGTTTAATTCTGGTATCTTTCAAAATAATTACAGAATATATCAGTAAATATTTAATAATTTTTGAATGTTGCAAAAATCAATTTTTAAAATTTTATGTATGAGTGCCTCATTACTGAGGTGTGGAAACTGTTTTTATCTTTTTTTGTTTGTTTGTTGGTTTGTTTTTTGTTTTTGGCAATAACCTTGTATTCCACAACCAGGAAATCCAACATAGTTTTATTCATTTACATGCATTTTATGCATAAAAATTAATATTGTTGAAAATCTTATCATGTTTCTCTTTCTATTTTTTCTTGAGTTTTTAATGCACTAACCATGATGTAGAATGTAATGTCTGACAGAAGTATGATACAGATTGTTCTTATCTCATTCTTGCTTTCAAAAATGGACCACAAAATATAAAGTGTGCTGCTGAACAACATAAATACCAATTTTGTGGGGTAGTTAGAGACTTGTACTACACTTCATTTGGTAGGAAATACACATTTTTGTTACTTTGTATATCACAGAGGTGTAATATTTTATTATATTGTCTTATTACCACTATTTTCTTATTTGAGGAGCTAGTGCATTTAATTATATTTTATAAACTGAGTTTTCCCTGAAATATATGCCTTAATTTGGAATAGAATATATGAATTTCGTTTAAAAAGGAGAGTGCTCTGTGAACTTAAGTGTATTTTCAGTTATGAGTAATGTAATTTAGATCCTGTCTTCAAGTGAATTGATTTTTCTTTTGCTTCTCTCTGAAATAATGAAATCAGTATTAATATGTTTTGAATGCTTATAAAGTTTACTTCTAATATTATTAATCAACAAAACTTTGGAGTGAAATATTGCAATATGTATCCCCATCTATTAATAGACATGGTACTGCAGAGATAATAGTACTATGGAGATTTTTAGGTTCTTTAAAACGACCTTTTGCTAAATTTTCCTGTAATTTTATAGATTTCCAGGGGTAGACTGATGCGAAATTACTTGCATTTTCATGTGAAAATTACTGCATATAACTATACTATTGGACAAATTTCTTTCATGATATTATCCTAGCTTTTAGTTTTTCTTTTCTTCTTGATTAATTGTACTGAATTGTCATTTTGTTATGAAAATCATATTTAATTCTGTTTATTTTCTCTCTGTCTTAATTTTTTAAACATTCCTTTCAGACTATATCCCATCTCTCATTTTCTTTCTGTTCAATTTGCTCTATTTTTCTAGTGTATGATGAATATTTCAAATGCAGAATTGCAGGGTTTTTTTTAAATACAGAATAGTACAAAAGTATGTGTAATATGGAATGAATATTTGTCCCAGTATAGTTTTAGCTTCAAATCACAGGACATTCAGATGCATACAATTTTAAATTTGTGCTTTGATCTATTCTATACACTATATACAATTGAGAATTAGACATATCAGAGGCAAGTACTAACTGATACTAGTGGGTGCTTTATTCTCTAGATCTGTACATTCAATACTTTTAAAAAGTACTACATTCGCATACTTTACGGAAAATATATATTCAAAATAACTACATGACACTGTACATAATCAGTCTTCATTTATTTGAGAGAACATTTGAAATCATACTGAATATATTTGGAAATCAAATCGTATGTCAGCCACAAAAACCAAATTGAAAAATATTCAGTACAAAGGTGACTCCACCATGCCATGATGTATAAGAAAGTTAAATATTTCCAAAACGGCACTTATGGTATGCAACATTCTTCAACATTAGGTTTCTATAAATTTAATAGAATATGCTTAAATCTTCATATTTATTTCATCTGTGTTTTAATAGCACAGTATTCTCTTCTAGGATATTTGAATATGCCATGAATGGTGAATTTGCTATTTTGCCCATTTCTAGTAATACTAAAAGGATTTATGCCACCCATTTTTATTTTCTGATAGAATATTATTGCTGTATCCTCTGGAAAAGTGCCTATGACACCCTCCTGAAATGTAGACATTGTAACTTGTTAAATTTCTTATTCTGTGTGCATATCATTCTTGCAGTTCTGTGGTACAGACTCTTAATTTATGCCATGGACTGTCTCCCCACTCATGTATGGATTCTAGGAGAAAGGGGATTAAATCCTAGAAAACATATCGTGCTAAGTTATAAGTGCATTGTACATCAAAGGTATCTCCATCTTCAATTAAACTCAATCTCTGAACACCTGCTTTGTGTGAAGAATAGTGTCTGTCATTTGAAAATGAAGCATGTGTGACCTTGTCTTGGCTGTAATCTTGCTGCAGTTCCAAAAGTTGTAAAGAATTTGCTTTAATCCTACTCTGTATTCAAAATCATGTTAAAGATGTGACTTAGACCTGTGGGGTAGGGGAAAGTTCTTGTCCAGATAAAATGATGCATTTAATGGGACTAGAAAAATAAATCAGTGTAGCCAGGTGTGGTGGTGTGTACATGTTATTCTAGAGAATTAGTGGACTGAGATAGGTCTATTGAATTTTTGAGGGCATCTGAGACAAATTTGTGAGTTTCTGTCTAATGATAATCAATAAGAATAGCTCAGGAAACAAATGAGCACCTCCCGAGAACGAACCATGCTGGATCAGGGAGGATCCAACCAGAAGACAAGTAACCAGCCTTCCTGGTAAGTGGCACAATGGGCTCTAGGAAGAGGAAAGTCAGCACCTACCATGAGCCTACAGGCACTTGAGCTGAGAATCAACACTCCTCACTCCCTTCTGGTTTGGAGGACTGGCTAAGTTGATAGCAACTAAGGTACATAAAGCAGCTAAATGCTTGTATTGTTTGGTTGATTTTGCAGGCCAGGGCCAGCAGTCTGAGCATCTCTTGGGAGGATGACAGTATGCAATGTAGCAAATATGGGGGATTTCCTTCCATCTTGTCTTTGAGGCCCAATATTGTTCTCACTGTTTTTGCTTTATTTGGATTAATTGTTTTGCTTTATTCAATAATCTGTTTTGACTTGTTTTATTCTGTTTTGTTTTTGGTTTAATTTCAGTATACCTGATGAGTGAACAACTATTGTGAAGATAACAAGATATACTACATAGCTAGTGTTTCCCTAGTATCCTGCTTTGAAGTTCTGTACCAATTCTACTGCTTTGTTTTGATTGACTTTGTTCTGTTTTGTTTTATTGGATTTTACTTTCTTTAAAATAAAATTTAAAAAACAGAATAGCTCAGGATACAGATCAGTGATAGAGCACATTTCAGTTTAATTTCTAGTGATGTAAAGCTGGAAAAACACCAAAAAGATTAATAAGAATAAAATAAAAGGAAAATGAACTAGAGTACATTTCATAGGGGAAAATATGTTTTCCAACTAGGCAATAGCACACAGTATAACAAATAATTTGATAAGCGATGGAAGAATTTTATTATCAGTGTCCTCTACAAAGATTTTCCCATTTCCCAGGTGGATGGAGTGAACTTAAAGTAGAGTGAGAATGTGTCCATAGGATATGGTCCTACCTGTGTCATTGGCGATCTCATTGTCTGCACAAGGGGTGCAATCAAAACAACAGGCTGCCTTTCCCTCCTGAGGGCTTTTTCTAAATCCAGGATTGCAACTGTCACTGCATACTGAGCTGGGAGTCTAAGGAAAAAATATATGATGATAAATTGAACTTTAACTTAGTTCTTCAGAGCTACAAGGATAAATTTAATTTGTAAACATACAAAAACAAAACTATTTAATTGCATGCCAAATTTATTTCATTGTATGAAGCATATATTTATAAATATAAAATTAAGAAAATGCATTTCATTCCCACTAATTACAAAGCTGACAAACAAATTATTTTTCAAATTGAAAATTTAATCTTTGAACTTCCACAGGTGACCACTGCATGAGCAACATTGGGAGCACAGAACCTGTGATAGTATTTAGCTTACTTGTGTTTAACATAGCGCATTATGATTTGGTACAACATACCTCTGTGATTCCTGTCGCCCACTCTATCATCTCCTCAGATAAAATCATTTTTTGGTCATGTGGCCCATGTGAAGAAAATGTTCCTAGTTTAACCTTATGTTTAAGACCATCTGGAAAATTCCAAAAATTGAGAATGTCATACTCTGAATCCAGTTTTCTTGTGCCATCCAAGTTCACTTGGTCTCCAGCAGGATTGTTAAATTGGATGTTCTTCAGAAAAGGATGCAGCTAAAAGAGACAAAGCGTTCTATGAGAACAGGGCTCCAGGACAAAGACAGAAAATATAGATTGGGGCAAGTTGTTTAGTGTCCGTAATCCCACTTACATAAAGCAATGTTAACTTTGATATCTATTAATTTGGGGTACATTAACATCTAAGGATATTCAAGAAATGTCAGTTTCAGAAAAAAAGTATTCTATGCTATCCTATTTAAATAAGGTGTAGAGTTAGATTAGGAACAACATCAACTGTGGAATCAAAGCTTCTAATACACACAACTTCCGTTGTCTACCTGACTATTCCCATAACATTTACAAAAAAATGAATTCATCAGTATGTGAAGAGTGTGCAGAATTAAATGAAATTTAATTAAGTGCATTGTCAGTTTTAACATCATTTAGTTACATATGTGACTACAAGTTTTCCAGTCATCCTTTAAAGAAAATCATGAAACCCGTTTACATGAGTAAGGTATTGATATCCTAAAGGCAGAAGCAGTGAACTGGTCTCTAGTTTCCTCCTACTTGACAGTGTCTCCTTGATTGAGTTTCATTTCAACTCATCTCAAGAATTATCTCCTTAGAGCTCAGAGTGGTGGCTCATGTCTGTAATCCCAGCACTTGGCAGGCTGAGGCAGGTGAACTGGTGCAAGTTTGAGAAAAGCCTGGACTACAAAATGAGCTCAGTGCCAGCCTGAACTGCATAGTGAGACCCTGTCTCAAAAAGACCAAAGGAAAAAAAGGGAATCATCTCCTTTACAATAAGTGTATTATACAATGTCTTGTATTTTGTAGGAATGGTTCCAATATTCTTGGGTGAAACAGAGTAACTTGAGACAGGCTGTTTGATGACATTGCATGCCAGCCAAAAGAAGACACATTACCTGCCAGGGGGAAAACATCATCATTTGTCTATTTCTCATTGGTGTCCTTTGTGCCTCTTCGAAAAGCATTGCATGGAGGGCATGGGCCACAGCGTACACACCATTGTATATATTGATGCTCCTCTCACTCATGTCTGTGTCAAAACGATTCAGAGGCAAAAAAACCACAGAAGCATTAGGTGTGCAGTTCTCCAATGCACAGTCAGACTCAGAGAAGGAACAATGGAAATTTTTGTACCAATACATAAAGAGATAAGTGTCTTCTGGGTATTTGAAAGGAGTGGCTTCCTGGACAAAATTTTTGAAACCTGAAATCTCTTCGTGGTGGTGTGAAAAAATAAGTATTCCATGGAATGGGTCAAGTATGAAATTTCTCCCATATAGGTCAGCTTGCCATAGTGAGTTTGTCATCCAGACTTTCCATGTCACAAAGCTTTGCACTATGTTGTAGCTCACATCAATGGCACTACCAGTATCATAGTAAATAATCACCACATTGGCTGATGATGTGTCTGTGGTCAGGATATCATGTTGCTGCATGCCTGAGTCATATGACACAGTCATAGTTGGGACCATTTTCACAAAGGCTACACAGACTGTGTTCCTGTCCATCTCAGCTCTCACATCCGAGAGGAACTGAAGACCCTTATGGCCTTCTGTGATGAGCAGGCCCACCCAGGTCCAGTGGAAATGAAGCATCAAGGACACCATGCCAAGGGCCAAATATGTGTCCTTTCGGGCCACCTGATAGAGAGAAGGATACTGGCCACTGTCAGTCAGTGTAGAATCAAATGAGCCAAAGGTAACCTTAAAAAGAAGAAAATTAGTTAATGCACTGAAGTGTTGATGGAAAATGCAATAGTAGTCCTGAAGTGTACTGAGTAACGTCTGCAAGGGATAGGAGACACGAGTTCTTCTCATCTTTCTAAACACCTCCCTCAGCAGAATTTTTAAAAACCTGAGTGAATAACTCTGTCATTCCAGAAACATTTATTTCCTTGATTCCTTCCTCTTTGATCCAAAAAAAAGAAAAATAATACGAGTTGTGCATAACTCAGGAATTCTCTGAATGAACTCTGGTGCATCATACCCTTTGAAAGATGCTAACCCCAGTCTTATTTTAACCCTTCATGTTCCTGGTAGCTGAAGCACCATGGATTTGCTGCCCTCATTTCCTGCCCTGCCAGCTCTCACCTGTGGAAATCTGTAGAGCTCCAGCAGCGGTCCAATCTGAGCTGAGGTTCCCCATGGTGTTTCTGTCAGTACTGCTGCACACTTGCTTTCTCTCCTACACGTGTAATTAGGGATCTCATGTTGTCCTGTGAGCAAAATGAAGGAATTCTCTAGTATCCTCCAATGACTGTAAATGAAATTGTGGAACTCATAGCCCAGAGAAATGTTGGGTAAAAGCTGAGGATTCCTGTTGATCTCTTCTATAGCAAAAGTGAAAGCCAGGTAGTTCTGGTAGTTGCTGGCTGAATACCTGCATAGAGAGCACAGAGGTCCTTAGGGAAAAGACTCAATCAATGATTGTCTTCCAATCCAGTGAGATACCATTTATGACCTGAATGCTTGTGTTCTCACTACACACTTATATAAGTACAACCTAAATATGAATATGCTGATATTAGAAGATTTACTTTTCAGAAGGTAATTAGAGTTAGATGGGTCATGGGGGTGAATTTCTCATGAATGAGTTTATTTGTCTCAGAGGATACTCAGAAAATTTTCTTCATCATTCCTTTATATTTGTTACACAGTTAACACGAACTTGCTATGTATATTCAGAATAAAATCTAGATATAGAATTGTACTATGTAGGAGTTTAGAAAATGTGATAATATTAAATATCCTCACAGTTTGGAAGGAGAAAAATAATATATTTTTAAGTGTATACACTATTCATTACTAACAAACGTCCATTTCTCTTTAATTGCTTTATTTCAGGAAATATGTATAATCAATATTAATACAATCTTTGATATGTACCCCAAACAAAATTGCTATCCATAATCATGCATGCGAAGAAATACTGCTGTGATGGATACATTAATCTACTTGATTTAACTATTAGTTAATATAAATATGTAGAGGCATATTTCATTGCATCCAGTAGTATATAAAATTGTACTTCCTAACTAAAGATAAATTTAAAGATAAAGCTGAATTTCTTTCAACTCAAAACTTACATTTTGCTTAAATGATAAAGCAATGAGTCGCAATGAAGATGGGTGAAGGTCAGGAACACAAGTTCACCCTCCTTCCTGGGATTCATGATACAGACAATTACTCAACCCTCCTCTTCCTGAAAGATTTTTGTTAAGAAAATTATAAAGATTCTATTGACAAAGTTCAATCCCTTTTGAATATTCTGGAATGAAGCGTCTTAATGAAACTGTATTTCAAGCAGGTATTCATTGAAGACATTGTCAAAATAATATTTGTTTGTTAGCACCAGAGTCACTTAGTATTCCTCTGGAGTTTTTAAGTCATAGAATAAATATTCAGCAAGTTAGGAGAGAAAAAACAATTGAAAAGACAAGCAGACATTAACATCCTATTAGAACTAATTCTATTTGCCTAAAAAATAAAAGAAAATTCTGGTACAGGCCCCAGACTAAAACTAAGTAAATGAAATAGCAAACAATTTCTAATGTAAAATTAGTAAGTAAAAGTCTTTGAGAAAAACCTATATATTATAGCAACAGCCTTAACAAAACTTACAGTAAGATATATTAAAAGTCTAAAATTCTAGGAAAGTGAAAAAACACTAAAAGTATTTCATAAATATTAACATTTAAAAGATTCTATCAATGTTACCACTACTCAAAAACATCAGAAAAGAGAATTTTTATATTAGTGACAAATATTAATCAAGTGCTCTGTAATCGCAAAATCTATAATAGTAGTGAAATTCTTTTAGAACTTAAAGGGAGCATGTTATTTAAAGAAAAAGCAACTAAAGTTACAGATTCACCTATGGAAGAGAGTCTAAAAAAGCAATCCATCTGTATATCTACCTATGTATCTACCTACCTATGTCTTATTTTCATCTATCCTTTTTGATTTTAAAATTTGTATAGAGATTCACTATATATTAAATTGTTTTTCATATTTGAATAAAAATTATTGTAAAAAGTGAAATTAAGCAAGCACACACATTTACCACAAAATAAATTCCAGAGATACTAAATATTTTTTAAATATAAAAACAATAACAAATACATTGTCAATGTTATACTGAGATGCATTGCAAACTGGAAAAATAAGGCAAACCGTGGATCTTTTTTTCCTACCTAGAAACTCATATCTATTTCTGATTAATCATGATTTATATAAAAATATGTACAATCAGAGTCTGCCCGACCTGCACCGCGCGGAACCCAGGGGGAGAACTATGTGCCTTCTGCGAACCCTCAATGTTGGGGCAAGAGGCCGCAACCAGAGGCAAGCCAGCCCGCCTCCCTGGTGAGTCTGCACGACCTCCACCACGCGGAACCCAGGGGGAGAACTATGTGCCTTCTGCAAACCCCGCATGTTGGGGCGAGAGGCCGCAACCAGAGGCAAGCCAGCCCGCCTCCCTGGTGAGTCTGCGCGACGGTGCGGACTCCAGGAGGAGAGAAAGAGTGATGTCCCATAGGCCTGCCGGCGCGCGGTCTATGAATCAAGGACCTTCCCCCTCCCCAGCATCTCGCCTGCCCGGAGGACCTGCTGGGTTCATGACAACTGGGTTACAAATACTTGTACTGCTGGATTGTTTTGCAGGCCTGGTGCCCACAGTCTCAGCATTTCTTGGGTAGATGACATTTTCTAGTGTGGCAAATAGGTGGGATTGTCCTCTGTCTTGTCTTTTGACCCCAATATTATTGTCATTGGTTTGCTTAATTTTGTTTATTTTTCGTTTCCTTTTTTAATTTTTTTATTTTTTAATTTCACATCCTGTTTTTATTGGTTTTATTGTGTTTTGTTTTTGGTTTGTTTTTGCTATGCCTGATGGAATGGTCAACTATTCTGAAAGTAACAAGATACAATATAGTAGCTATGGTTTTCATAGTATCTCTGTCTGAAGTTCTATGCCAGTTCTACTGCTTGTTTTGATAGTTCTGTTATCTTTTGTTGCATTTCACTATCTTTGAAATAAAATAAAAAAATATGTACAGGCAAAAGCCTAGTAAATCATTTCTAAAATACTTGTTGAACAATGTTTTCTTTCCCTTAATGTGCAAAACTTTTTTTTTTACAAATTAGAAAGCCTTTTTTAGATAAAAAAAATTGATAAAGGGTAAGTCATCTAATAAAATATTCTTAAGGTAATGTATAAAATATAATCCATCCAAATATTGACAAAGGATTGGCCTATATCTAATAAAATATTCTTAAGGTAATGTATAAAATATAATCCATCCAAATGTTGACAAAGGATTGGCCTATATATCAACATGATGCCATTTCCTTTACCTCAACTTAGGCCAATTGTTTAATGTAAAAATGTAAAGATTAAGGAAATATTATTTCCTTAATAGCTGGTGGAAAATGCTCATTATTGGGCTGGGGATTTAGCTCAGTGGCCTAACTTCTTGCCTGGCAGGTGAGAGGTTGTGAGTTCAATCCCCAGTACCAAAAAAAAAAAAAAAAAAAAAGAAAAAGAAAGAAAGAAAAGAAGAAGAAAAAGAAAATGTCCATTATTTTGCTGTGTATGTAGTTTGATAATGTGAGTTTGTGTAGTTTAATAATATGCATAAGATCATTTAAAAATAGATAAATTTGAGCACAGCCATAATTTAGCTTTAATCTTTGACATTCACCAGATAGCATTTCTATTAAGTATCACACATCTATTGTGCTTTTTAATGACAGAGGAATCAATTAGAAATTTCAGAACATCCCAAAATGGATGAGAACAGGGTTATGATAGTTTAAAAGGATGTAAATTATGCAGGTAGACTACTTAACTTGAATATCTAAAATATTATGTTATGTAAGGAAAATACATTTATGAAATACAAAGAATAATATTTTGGCTGTATTTGTATTTATGTGCAGCAGAGCCAAGGTATTATCAAGGCTACAGTATAAATATTATGGCCACTGCATTTGCATATCTGAATACATGATCCTTTAAAGTATTAAAATTAGACACTTCAATATAAGGTTGATATGAAATGTATAAATTGTTTATGTGTAAACATTTTCATTTTTCAAAACTTTTATCCTTTTTCCTTCTAATTTTAGACGTATTGAAAATGTTTGCCAGAGTTCCTAAACTCTTGTTCCTGGTGGATAAAACAGCCTTACCACAAAACCTCAGTATTGCAAGTGTGCTTTTTCAGGGACAGACAGAGATAACAGTGTCTGTAAGTGTCTAGAATAGCCTGATTCTCTGAGCCTACGTGGGGAAAGCAGAGGACAATGGAAGAGTAGGTAGCTCATCCTGTCCTAGGAATAGGAACAGACCCCACATCCTTAAACTATTCTTGAAATCTGATAATGCTTGGTATCGGGTCAGTTTCTCATTCCCAAGTATAGTAAGATGATGTCTGATAACACTGCACTGTGTTTAATTAGAATCCTGTCAGGCAGGTTAACCAGACACTCACATTATCCTCTGTAATATTCAATCCAGTGACCTCAGACGCCCTGGTCAACCACGAATGCACATTAGCACATCCACCATTCAGAATCCACTTCATCAAGCAAACCGCGTTTCAGTGGATTCTATACTAGGGTTATACCCCAATCAAATAAATATCCTTCTTACAATTTTCAATAAGTGGCATCAGTAATTAATCCTTACACATGGTTTAGGAGATTTCCAGCAGAGTTCTGTGAGTCAGTCACTCAAAACCCATTCTGATCTGTCACTAACAAGAAACACTCTCTAACAGGTAGCAGAATCCAACTTTGGTAATAAGCACATTGGTAACATGCATTTTAGAAAACGATGGAAGCAAAATATTCACTCAGGGTATAAAGAAAAATGTCTGTCATGCTAGCTGTTCAACAAGCATAAGAAGAGCTAATTCTTGAGCCCAGGAGTTTTCTGGTAGCAGTGTCATCGTGCAAATTCCAGGCTCAAAAACTATGTAAACATGGGGAAAGTGTCTAGGGATAAAAATAAAAGCAAACATCTGGATGATATGTGGAATATGAGATAGGTAGAGACACCATGTATAGAAGGAAAAGGCCAAATTCCTTATTCTGCTTTCCCTGCTCCAAAATAGGATGCAGCCTTTCAGTAACTACAGTCACGGCTGGTTAATTCAGGATGCTGGATATGCAAACCACAAAAGTCTCTATAACGAAGTTAACAATGATAGAACAAAGTTTAGTAAAGAGTTAACACATACCTGATTACACAGAAGAAAGAAAAAGAACAGATAAAGTTACATTACCAGGTCAGAAGAGCTTCCACCCTGAAATTCCAGTTCCAAGGCTGAGTAGTCTATTTTTATGGTTTTCAGGATTATTATTGCAAAGGGTCAGGGCATAGTGTCCTCTCTATGAATGAGATCCCAAAACCCTCCTACAAGTGAGGACCCTTAAATAGCCACTGAGACAAAAATGACAGTGTCCCTACTCTGTGCATGACTCAAAGTAGGAAGTGGGTAGCCCCCGAGACCTGGCCAACCACCTGGAGGAAAAAATTGTGCATCTTCTAGACAGATAAGAAAGAAACTCCTTGCAAGCTGGCCAGGCTAACAGTGAGTTTCTGGTCACATCAGATTGCCCACCAAGCATCCTAACGTGTAATCTGTAGAACAAGGCCATGGCACTGTGTTGTGACCAAGGAAGTTCTTTCTGTATTTAATTTTTACATGAGAAACTGCCACAGGAAAACTGGGGCAAGCATCTTCTATAAGACTCAATCTGTCACTGTTCCAATGCCATCTCCCTTTCTTACAAAGGCAGAGTCATTTGCAAGAATTCTCTGACCCTTTGGATAATTCAATATTTAATTATATGTTTGACACTGGACCTGATAAGATAGTGTTTGAATATCAAAAAGATACATACATCCAACTAAGGAAGAATCACATTGGTGGGGAAAAGTCTCACAGATGACTCATCCCTTCTTCTGAGCCCAACTTGCACTTGCCAGAGTCCCGGAATATCCTAAAGTTTATTCAAAGTATTAACTGAATATCCACTGGAAAAAATTTCTCCAAGCAGATGAGGTAGAAATATCACAAGAGAATCTTAAGAGTATAAGGAATTTTATAGCTACAGAAATAGAGACATATCAGGAAACCATTCATTGTATTAGAGGATATTAAGCCATAGTCACTTAGCATTCAATTCAATCCAAGGAATTCAAGTCTGAGGAAGAACATCACTTAATGCCATGCAGTTAGGTAGGAGGAAGGACATGGACCACGGAATATGGTGGAGAATGGGTGCCTCTCATATTTCAAGTGAGAATAACAAGCTAGGAATACAAACATAAAGCATATTCGTTTATCACATTCAAAAGTGTAAAAGGAGGCCAAACTTATAGGGAGACCTGTTGTGCACAAGTGTGTGTACAGAACAGGTAGCACTATAGAGAACATTGATGCATTGATGCATTATCTATTTTGATATCCAAAAAGAAAACAAATGAAGAAGAAACTTACTGATAGAAAAGCAATCCTCTATTAGGCTGTATATCAAACATACCAGTATTGTAGATACAGTGATAAAGGGACAAAAAAAACCCAATCACCACATCTCCAGCCTTGTGCACACTGGTGCCCCTTCGGTGAAAGCAGGCTTCATATTCAAAAGTATACACTAAGGCAGGAGTCTGTAGGAGCAGGAAAAGAACAAACAAGTGGAGCATCTTAGATGTACATGCAGAGCTTTAGGCTGAGTGAAGAGGAAACTTGCAGTGACTGCAAGTTATATAGATATGTGATGTCTGTGTGATTCAGCAGATGTTGTTTCTGACTCAGGTGGACACTCTAATGCCCCTAGATCCAGGCGCTAGTGCTTGCATCATGTTCCTGGAGAAGTTTGCCACCATTTTCCCACTGGGCTCTACAACTGAGGTCTGGTTTTCAGGAGAAAAAACCCAAGACAGAAATTATGCTTGAGTCTCATTTTCTCCACCTGGAGCCACTATGATTTAATCCAGTTCCACTGATGGCAACATCCCAGGGGCCACTTCCTTCTGAGCAGATTTGCTCCTAAGTCTTTGTCAATAAGCCACTGGCATAGATGGCATTAGAGATGTTGTTAAATGGATTGCACTAGAGGACATAATATCAAGGTTCTCTTGAAATAGTCTGAAAAGCCTCAAGATCAGGCAAAAACATTGGGCACTGTGCCTACCAAAGTGGAAAATTAAGAGCTAGCCTCTGACAGGCTCATGATCAAGAGTTGGAACCACAGAATATTCCCTGTATAGCTGTGTGGTCTGTGTAGCAGTCACCTGCTGAAAGTCACAGCACACATGCTCTCCATTACTTGGGGTACAGATAATTTTATTACATTCAGGAAACCCAATTTAGTGACTGAAGATCAGTTCAGACAGAGAATACACTTTTGAATTGTATTATTTAGCCTATTTTCCTACAGCTTCATTCTTTCAAGTGTCTTCATCCCATAATTTATATATTGTCATAATCCATTTCTGCTCCTCCATCCTTGGGTTCCTCGTGTATTTAGGCTTTTATGGGAATATGAATCTGTGTGGTAAATTTCTTTCTTCCCTCACCCTGAAGTAGAGGAGCAAAACTGAAAATGACTTCTATATTTTCCAGGACTCAAAATTGTGAGAAGCAGGGAAACAACAGGCCACATTTAGAGTCCTGAAACTCAGTGGAGTTTTCTGGACAGGTAGGTTATTCAGAATAGTGCAGTATTAGTTCAATCCATGCCATCTTTAATTTATCAAAATGGAAATAACCACCTCAAAGTGTGGTTCTCAAAGTGAACTTAGCAATTAGACAAGAGAAAGAAATAAAGGGATTAAGGATAGGAAAGGAAGAAGACTTCCCTTATTATATAGGTATTGATACTGGCTTACAAACCATGACACGTTAGTAATAGGTGATCTGTTAAAGATGCAAGGAAATAATGATTTTGTAGGGAAAAACTTTAAAATTTAAAGTATGTATATTCTGAGAAAGCGCTTATTTTCCAACTAGATGTTTGCCTCACGTCCTCATGAGCATTTAAAAAGTAGCTGCTAAAAATAGTCGGGTTCTAAGTGTAAAATCTTCAAAGAATTTCAAAACTTTTAAAGACAATGAATTTTTAATAATTTTATAATTATAGGACAGGATAATGTGAATCTATTGGATTTAATAAAGTGTCTAAACATATACTTAAATGAAATAAACTTATGTGTATTAACCTGGATATTGCAAGCTGTCCTCAGTAAAATCACAAATGTATTTGAGGATATGGCTGTGTCCTCCTCATAAATACATGACTTGCTAAACTCAAGCTTTGTCTTCTAATTTGGACAGACTATTACCTGGATTGAAGTGTGTTTCAAGTATAATGATGAAATCTGATGTCTGGTACTAGTGAATGTGATCTAACTAAAAAATAGAGAGCTTTTAAAACGTAAGGTAGTTTCAGTAAAGTAGACTGTGATTCAATATGTCTGTGTCTTTCTAACAGGAAGCACAAAATGAGACTTTGGTTAATAATAATTTTTTAAATGGCTCAGGAATTAGTTAAATGGAAAGAATATGTGGAACATACAGAAGACCTTGTATTCAATCCCCTGGGTCACAAAAATTAAACTGAAGTCCTAAATTCACAAATGGACTACAGTATGTAATAACACTAATCTAAGAAATCACTCAGTAAATGATTACTTTTGTAAAATACTAATTTCTCCAATATGATAAGGCATGTAATGCAACCATGGAGAATGTTTGATCAGAAATACTCTTCTGCACTCGCTGGAGCATTATCTGGAATAAAACCTTGGCAGTGTCCACTCCTTGGCCAACAGCATGGAATACAGTGGCTATTTGTTTTCCACCTGAAGAATCTCAAGTTGCGTAGAAGAGAGTCTGTGCCTTCTTCGCGAAGTCTTGAGGAGGCCAAAGTGTTGTACTTGGTGGATCTGCTGTGCTTTCAACCAAAAGAGCACTCATGTGTGCCATCTGTGTAGAAAATGCCAGTTCACATCCATGCTCCCTGCTGCCTGTGAGGATGTGAATCAGGATAAGAAGAGTTCATATATAAGGAGAGGTCATACGCATTAATTCCAGGGTCTCTACGTGGATTGATAAAATGTAATGTTCAGATTGTTTTATGTCAAATATGAGGAAATTCAGGCAGAAATTCTGCCTGTTTTCCTATGCAGTGATGAATAATGATGGGGACAACCAGAAGTCAAATTGCACAATCAATATGGGCACTAAGCTATTATCCTATGTACCAGTGATGAATGGTTGTCATCTGAGATAAAAACAATATTATGTACAATACAAACAAAAAGAAGTGAGAAAAATGGAAAGCATGCAAAAAAGATATTCTGCAGAATAACTCCAAGAAAATACATATAAAATGTAGTATGTTCAACAATGCAAATTGTTATAATACAGGATTCCAAGTATACACCAGAGAGTTTATTCCCTGCTAATGTTCCATTGGAAAAGTATCATTAAGATATCCAGTCGTCTAAGCTAGATCAAAAGACTCAGTGTTACACCACTAAAAATATCAGCAAGTTTTCTAAAAACAATGATGAATTTTTTTCTCATTCTTAGGTAACCTCGGCAGTAATAAAGATATTAAAATTAAAGAATTCATGTTTCTTGATTCCAAGGTTTTATTATGAAAGGGTGGACACGTGGATAAGTGGATCAGCACATGTAAAATCAGCCACAAGGACTCTCCTACCATCTTTGGGCAACCATTAACCCCATAGGCTAACGTCTGCACTGACAGCTTCCTTTGTGTTTCCCCTGCTTGTGATTCAGTCATGATTGGAGGGGAATCACAAATGCACAACCTCATCAACCTCCCTGATAATGTATCAGTCTTAGGAACTCACAAGCACTCCAACAAGCTCTCATCAAGACTTTTCTTCTCCTTTTTTTTTTTGAAGTTACTCTATTTTTTTTTATTTAAGCTAAGAAAAAAAACAGAAAAAAATATATATAAAACAAAGACAACAAGCAAAAGAGACAAACAAACGACTAGAGTAAAGACACAACAGTAACATTGTAGGTTTACAAAACCGGATGATAGAAACTTGACAATGGTAGAAATATTGCGTATCGTTATCTTTAAAATGGTTACTTACATTAACAGATATAGACATGTAAAATTGATCTAATCATATGAGTATTAATTATTCTTTCTCAGTAACGAATACATTCAGCAGTTTGTGCATTTTAGTTATCTTACGTATACATATATACAGGTTTATGTCTTTTCCTCTTCCCTTTCCTCTTTCCGCCTTTTCCCTTCCCAATTACTTTTGCTCTTTGAGCTGTATTTTACCCTTACATAGTATTTATTATAGATTATGGATCATATATACTTTTCAATTTCTTACACTAGGGAGACAATACGGTATTTACACATGTGGGTTTGATTTATCTCACTTATGAGTATGGTCTCAAGTCGTGACCATTTACTTACAAAAGTCTCAATGCAATCTTTCTTAATAGCTGAGTAGTACTCCATTGTATAAAAATACCACGTTTTTTATCCAGTCTTTGATTGATGGGCACTTGGGTTGTTTCCAAAATCTGGCTATTACAAATCGGGTTGCTATAAACATGGGTGCACAGATATCACTGTGGTATGATGTTTTCAATTCTTCTGGGATAATGCCCAGAAGAGGGATAGCTGGGTTGAATGGGATCTCTAATCCTAGCTTCTTGAGGAATCTCCACATCGACTTCCACAGTGGTTGCACCAGTCTACACTCCCACCAACAGTGGAGAAGAGTTCCTTTTTCCCCACAGCCCCTCCAGCATTTGTTGTTAGTTGATTTTTGAATCTTGGTCATTCTTTCTGGAGTGAGATGGAATCTCAGCGTTGTTTTAATTTGCATTTTCCGAATGACCATTGATGGTGAACATTTTTTCATATATTTATTTGCCATTTGTATTTCTTTCTCTGAGAAGTGTGTATTCATCTCAGATGCCCATTTTTGGATTGGGTCCCTGAGGCTTTTCTTCTCCTTTTACAACATGAAGCTTCACCCGTCATTGTCCTACCTTTGGTTCCTTTGCTAGTACCAGGTAAGCTGAGGGTAGTGTTAAGCCTTCTATGGTATAGATGAGCACTAAATAGTCCTGTCTCTCATTTTGGTGAATTTTATCTCCCCAGAGATCTGTGGGTCAGGGTAAAGTAAAATATTAAGGACAGTACTTATGACCCTATATTAAAGACTCTTCCCTTTTTGTCTTTCTCTTTCTCTGTCCTTGTGTGTCTTTCCTTCTCTTCCACTCTGACTTTTTAATTAATTTTATTGGTACATTTAATGATCACATTCATTAGAGGAAGTTTGTACCTGTGCATATTTCTGTTTTTTCTTTTTTCCCCAAATCCCTCTACTCCTTTCAACCCCTCTTCTCCTACCCATTTACAAAAGTTGTTGTTATGGATTAAAACCTGGTGGTCAACTTAGTACCAGCTGAATTACATTACCATAGTGTTGAGTAAAGGTGGTCCACCTGAAGAAAGTTAACAGCATAAATAGAGATGTGGAGAAGAAGAGCGAGGCATTGTGGGTTCTTTCAAGAGTTGGTGTTTCGAGCCGATGGTTCTCCCAGAGGTGCATGTCATGCTGGCTTCCCCAACATGGATTCAGCCATTATCATTGGAGGAGCTCAGGACCTCATCAATGAGAATGGCTGGGGTTCACTTTGGGGGAGCTCTGCTCCTCACGTTGTGCATGGCTTCCTGGCTCTGGAGGGGAAGATGTGTGCTGGAGAAGCTTGTCACGCTGGGCTTCCTGACCTGTACTGGACTGTTCTCATTGTCAGAGGAGTGCAGGACCTCGTTGGCGCTGAGGATGGCTGTGGTGCTCTTCTTATTTTAAGCGTGACTTTTCAGCTCCCATGTAGAACCCCAACCCCCTTCACAGCTCCTTCACTCCGCTGGCATAGACTTCCTAGTTCTACAGCTGACCTTCAGACTTCCCAGTACAGAACTGTAAGATAGACTGGAATGAGTCCTTATCGTGGGCTCTTAGATTTCCAGCTGGATTTGTGGGAGGCATTGTCATGCATTTTGGGTCTTTCGCTGGACTCATGCTGATGCATACTGGCTCATCCCTGTCATGATATCTTTCTTTTGGTGGTTTCCTACATTTTCTGTTTAATTACTTGCCCTGCTTAGTGGTTTCCTTTTGTTGTTGTTCTTAAGATTGTGGCTATCTTTGTCTCTTTCTAGAGTGTCTTTCAGTACTCTTTGTAGTGTTGGTTTGGTGGCCATAAATTTCTTCAGTTGTTCTTTGTCATGAAAGTATCTTATTTCTCCATCAGTTTTTAAGGATAGTTTTGCAGGGTACATCAATCTGGGTTGAAAGTTATTTTCTTTCAGGATTTGAAATACTTCATTCCAAGCTCTTCTTAAAGGTTTGTGTTGAGAAGTCTGCCATGATTCTGATAGACTTTCCTTCATAGGTGATGTGTTTCTTTTCTCTGAAAGCTTTTAGTATTTTGTTCTTGTGCTGTATTTCTGATACCCTTATGTGTCTGGGTGAGGGTTTATTTTGGTTGTGGTTAATTGGGGTTCTGTATGCCTCAGTTACCTGTATTTCAGATTCTCTTCCCATGTTTGGAAAGTTTTCTACTATTATTTCTGTGAATAGTCTTCGCAGGTCATTAGTATTGACCCTTGCTTTTTCATTTATGCCTATTAATCTTACGTTATTTCTCTTGGCATCGTCTTGCAGCTGTTGAATTGTTGTTTCTTGTTCCTTACTATTTTTAAGAGATCTTTCCTTTCGTGGCCATGATCTCCCATGCTGTCTTCAAGATCTGAGATTCTATCTTCAGCTTCATTCTAGCGTTTTTTCAAACTTTCCATGGAGTTTTTCATTTCCTGCATTTCCCTTTGCATCTGTTTCATGCATTCTGTTTGTGTCTTATATTGTTCATTCAAAGTTTCAATCATTTTCTTGAGTTCTTCTATTTTTTTATCTTGCTCTTCTTTAGATACACACAACATTTCTTTAGTAATGATTTGTATTTCATTTTTTAGCTGAGAGAATATTTTTGATTTGAATTTCTCTATAGCTTCATCAAGCATTTCTTTACTGCATTTTCTATCATTTCAGAAAGTCCATTTGTGTGACTCCCACTGCCTTCTATTTCAGTGTCTCTTGGGTTTGTTCTCAGTGGGCTGGGGGACTGAGACTACCTCTTGGTCTTTCATTTTGTCATTTTCTTCTAGAACCTATGTGGCTCTGTGTCCTGCGAGGCTGACCAGGCGTTCCCTTGAGGCTCACATTGAGTTTTGGGTCACGCTGAGTCGCCGGACCAGGTAGAGCCAGATCCTGTGTGCAGCCAGTGAGGGCGGCCTCCTGGGGCATGCTGGTGGAGCCTCCACCTTAACTGGGTGGGGGCCAAGGCCTCCCAGTCCCAGGGAGCTAGTCAGAGTGTACCCCGGAGTATGATGCTGCCCAGACCCTGAGTCTAGCTGCAAGGAGTTCAGAGCAACAACTGTGCCAGGGCAAGCCTGGGTGAGTCCCAGGCCTACAGTGCCAGGGCCTTGGTCCCAGCTGGGCGGAGGCCTGTGAGCTCTGTGATGGGGCGCACACCAGCTGCTCCACTCAAGTATGGATGTTGCGTGCGCTCTGCACTCTGATGGGGGGAGCGTAAGCTCTCCAAGGGCCTGCAGCTATGTTAGTCAGTCCCTGGTGAGCAGCTCTGGGGTCCTTGGCTGAGCTGGGCTGGGCTGCGTACCTCTGTGTCCTGCAAGGCTGGCCGGTTGTTCGCCTGAGGCTCGCATTGTGTCTTGGATCGCGCTGAGTTGCTGGACCCGGTAGAGCTGGATCCTGTGTGCAGCCAGTGAGCTGTCTTGAGTGATTTTAACCTATTTTGGTTCATTTGATTGTATTATAACAGATGATATGGGCAACTGCTTAGAAGATAATATGAGGCATTATAGAAATCAAGGTTGTATTACTATGTATTACTTCCATTGTTTTATTTGTTATTGGTTTTATTCTGTACTATTTTGTTTGATTTTATTAGGCCTGATGGTATGGGCAGTTATTTTGAAGATAACAAGAGGTATTGCAAGGGGAAAGGAGGAAAGAAGGAAGGGAAAAGAAAAAAGACATAGATTTATATGAGGATATATATAAGACAGTTAAAATGACTATACTACTAAATGCATTAACTGGGGAGAGAGAACAGTTGATACTCATATGTTTAGATCAATTTTACATGTCTATATCTGTCAATCTGAGCAACCCCTTTGAAGGTAACGACATACAATGTTACAACCACTGTCAAATTCCAATCATCTCATTTTGTAAACCTATAATGTTACTGTATCGGATTTGTTGTTGTTGTTGGTTGATCCCTTTAGCTTTTTGTTTCTCTTTTCTGTGACCATTGTTTTATTTTTTACTAGTTTTATTCTGAACTATTTTGTTTGATTATATTAGGCCTGATGATATGGGCAGTTATTTTAAAGACAACAAGAGGTATTCTAAGGAAAAGGAGGAAAGAAGGAACGGAAAAGGAAAAAGACATAAATTTATAAATAGGTATACATAGGCTAGTTAAAATCACTATATTATGAAGGGCATTAGCTATTGAAAAAAACAGTTAATACTCATATGATTATATCAATTTTACATGTCTATATCTGTTAATCTGAACAACCCCTTTGAAGGTAATCAAAAACTGGTGGGATATGTTTTCATATATTTATTTGCCATTTGTAATTCTTCCTCTGAGAAGTGGGTATTCATCTCAGATACCCAATTTTGGATTGGGCCTTTAAATTTGGGGAGCCTGATTTTTTAATATTTTTTATATTCTCCAGTTATTCATTCTCTGTCTGAGGGACAAATGGCTAAGACTATTTCTCACTCTGTAGTTTGCCTTTTCATTCTGTTGTTGATATTCTTTGCTGTGCAAAACCTTTTTTAAAAAATAGAAATAGATCCCAGTTGTTGACTCTTTGTAGCATTTCCAATGCAGTCTGGGTTTTGTTCATGAAATCTTCACCTATACCTATGTCTTCAAGAGTTCTACCTATTTGTTCTTCAGCAGATTTAGTGTTTCTGTTTTAATATTTGGATATTTGATCCATTTTGACTTTACTGCATGGCAATAGACATGAGTCTAGTTTGTATTTGGCATGGGAAAGTTGACTTTTTCTAGCACCATTTATTAAAGAGACTTTCTTTTTTCCAGTGAGCATACATTGTGTCACAGTTGCAGTGGTGTTCCTGTTCTTTCTGCATCTTCTAGCCTGTTCCACTGAGCTTCAGATCTGTTTAACATCACTGACTATTTGAGAGATGCAAATTAAGAAAAGCTGATTTCACCTCACCCCAGAAAGAATGGTTATCATGAAAAAATCAGCCAATAGCAAATGCTGGAGGGGCTGTGTGTTTCTGCACTCTTGGTGGGAGTGGAGACCGATACAACCATTGTCAAAATCAGCGGGCAGTTTTCTCAGATAACTATTATTGGAGACCCCATTTGATCCAACTATTCCCCTTCTGGGGATCCTCCCAGATGGAATAAAAGCATCATACTACAGCTATATATGCAAACTATGTTTATTGTGGTATAATTTCAAACAACCAAAATGACCATCAACCAGGCACTGAATAATGAAGATGCGGGTTTTCTAAAACAATGGAGTACTATTCATCCACAAAGAAGGACAAGCTTGAGACATTTTTTAAGTAAAGAGGTGCCCCTTGAGAACATAGTCTTAAATGAAGTAAATTGAACTCACATGTATAAATATTGGATTACTACTCTAGTCCATGGTACCAAATTTTAAATAAGGAGCAAAGTGTATAAAAGGTATTGTCATATAAGAGGCAAGTGGAACTGTGGAAAAAGGAAGCAAGGAAAAAAAGAGTCCATATTTTAAGCAAAATAAATAACACATATGTTTAACTATCACCTTGTTTATCTAGTGAGATAAATCAAAAGGGTAAATAAGGAATTGAAATATATGACAGGGACTGTGAAATAGGAAGAAAATATTCAAATGGGAAGGGGGAAATTGATGGAAATGTAGAAAAGGAAGGAAGTGAAAAGCAAAGAATAGAAGGAAGAAAAGGGTAAACAGCTTTTGTAAATAGGGCGGGGAAGAGGAGTTGAAAGGAGTAGAGAGATTTGGGGGGAAAAAAACAGAAATATGCACAGGTACAAACTCCCTGTAATGAATGTTGTCATTAAGTGTGTCTAAAATGTACCAATAAAATTAATTAAAAATTCAGAGTGGAAGAGAGGGAAAGACACACAGGGACAGAGAAAGAGAAAGACAAAGAGGGATGAGTCTTTAATATGGGATCATAAGTCCTGTCTTTAATATTTCAGGTTTTCCTGACCCACAGGCCTCTGGGGAGATAAAAATTCACCAAAATGAGAGCAAGAACTACCTATTTAGTGCTCATCTATACCATGGAAGGCTCAACACTACTCTCAGCTTACCTGGTACTGGCAAAGGAACCAAAAGCAGGGGAGAATGATGGGTGAATCTTCATGATGTAAAAGGAGAAGAAAAGTCTTGATGAGAGCTTGTTGGAGTGCTTGTGAGACCTTAAGATCGATGTATTATCACGGAGGTTGATGAGGTGGTGCATATGTGATCACTCTCCAAGTATTACTGAATTACAAGCAGGGGGAACATGAGGAAAGCTGTCAGTGCAGACCTTACCCTTTGGGGTTAATCATCACCCAGTGGTGGTAGGACAGACGGTGGGGCTGGTTTCACATGTGCTGATCCACTTATCCACGTGTCCACCCTTTTATAGTAAAACGTTGGAATCAAGAAACCTGAATACTTTAATTTTAATATTCTTTATTACTGACGAGGTTACCTAAGGATGAGAAAAATTCATCAGTCTCTTTAGAAAACTTGCTGATATTTTTAGTGGTATGACACTGAGTCTTTTGATCTAGTTTAGAAGGCTGCATATCTTAATGATACCCTTTCAATGGATCATTAGCAGGGAATAAACTCTCTGGTGTACACTGGGTATTCTTTATTATAACAATTTTCATAGTTGACCATACTAAATTTTGCATGTATTTTCTTGGAGTTATTCTGTAGAATATCTTTTCTGCATGCTTCTCATTTGTCTCACTTTTTTTTTTTTGTATTGTGCATAGTACTATCTTTATCTCAGATGACAACCATTCATCGCTGGTACATAGAATAATAGCTTAGTGCACATATTGATTGTGTGATTTGACTTCCAGTTGTCCCCATCATTATTCATCACTGCATAGAAAAACACGCAGAATTTCTGCCTGAATTTCCTTATATTTGACATTTAAAAAAATCTGAACATTACATTTTATCAATCCATGTAGAGACCCTGGAGTTAATGCATATGACCTCTCCTTATGTATGAACTCTTCTTATCCTCATTCTCATCGTCACGGGCAACAGGGAACAAGCATGAACTGACATTTTCTACACAGACGGCACACAAGAGTGCTCTGTTGACTGAAGGCATAGCAGATCCACCAGGGACAACACTTTTGCCTCCTCAAGACTCAGCAAAGGAGGCACAAGCCTGTCTTCTGTGCAACTTGAGTGTGGGCAGGTGTAAAGGACATAACCACTGTCTTCAGTGGTGCTGGCCAAGGAGTGGTTTTATTCCAGATGATGTTCCAGCGAGTGCAGAAGAGTATTTCTGAACAAGCATTCTCCTCTGTTATATGACATGTCTTATCATATTGGAGAAATTGTTATTTTACAAAAGTAATCATTTCCTGAGTGATTTCTTAGATTGGTGTCACTACACACTGTAGAGCATTTGTGAATTTAGGAATTAAATTTGCTTTTTGTATCACAGGAGATTGAGTAGAAGGTCTTGTGTGTGTTCCACATATTCTCTCCATTAAATTACTTCCTGACCCATTTAAAAAATTATTGTGAGCCAAAGTCTAATTTTGTGTTTTCCTATTAGAAAGTCCTGGACATATTGAATCACAGTCAACCTTAGTGAAACTACCTTAAGTTTTAAAAACACTCTATGTTTTAGTTAGATCACATTCACTAGTACCAGACTTCAGATTTCATCATTACACTTGAAACACATCTCAATACAGGTAACAGTCTGTCCCAAGTGAGAGAAGAAGGCTTGAGTTTGGCAAGTCATGTATTTATGTGGAGGACACAGCCATATTCTCATATATATTTGTGTTTTCACTGGGTACAGCTTCCAATATTCCTAAATGGACATAAGTCCATTTCATTTCAGAATATATTAATACATTTTATTAAACCCAATAGATTCACCATATTATCCTGTCCTATAGTTATTATAAAATATTAAAACTTCATTATGTCTTTAAAATTTTTGAAATTCTTTGAAGCTTTAGCACTAACACCCAACTGTATTTTTAGCAGCTACTTTTTAAATGCTAATGAGGACATGAGACAAACGTCTTCTAATTGGAGAATAAGTACTTTCTCAAAATGTACATACTTTCATTTTTAAAGTTTTTCCTTACAAAAATCAATGTTTCCTTGCATCATTAACAGACCACCTTCTACTGACATGTCACAGTTTATAAGCCAATATCGATACCTATATAATAAGTGAAGTCTAAGTTCAAATTGAGGACCACACTTTGGGCTGGTTATTTACATTTTGACAAAATAAAGATGGCGTGGGTTGAACTAATACAGCATTACTGTGAATAACCTACCTCTCCAGAAAATTCCATTGACTTTCAGGGCTGTAAATGTAGCCTGTATTTCCCTGCTTCTCAAAATTTTGAGTGCTGACGCGCAGGACACAGAGGTACGCAGCCCAGCCCAAATCAGCCCAGGAACCCAGAGCTGCTCACCGGGGAATTGAGCAACATAGCTGCAGGGAACTGGAGAGCTTGGGCCCCCCCACCAGAATGCAGAGCGCACGGCAGCTCCATTCTTCAGCCGCGCAGCTCCGCTTGAGCGTCTGCCATCCCACAGCTCCTGTGCAGACCACGCTGCCCAGCAGGGTTGCTCCCGGCACTGTAGGCCTGGGACCTGCCCGGGCCTGACCCACAGGCATAGCTGTTGGGCCGAGCTTGCGGACAGAACCAGGGTCGGGTCCGTGTCCCGCATGGTGCCCAGCACAGCTCCCTGGGACCAGGAGGCCTTGGCCCCCACCCAGTTAAGCAGGAGGCTCCACCTGCACGCCCCGGGAGGCCGCCCTTCCTTGCTGCGCACGGGACCCAGCCTACTGGGTCCCGCGATCCTGCACACCGCAAGAATCAGTGCGAACCTCAGGGGAAGGCCCGCCAGCCGCACAGGACACAGAGCTACATAGATTCCAGAAGAAAATGACAAAACGAAAGACCAAGAGGCAGTCTCAGTCTCCCAGCCCACAAAGAACAAACCCAAGAGATACTGAAATGGAAGACAGTGGGAGTCACACAAATGGACTTTCTGAAATGAAAGAAAATGCAATAAAGAAACAGCTTGATGAAGCTATAGAGAAAATCAAATCAGAAATATTCTCTCAGCTTAAAAATGAAATGAGAATCATTATTAAAGAAATGTTGTGTGTATCTAAAGAAGAGCAAGATAAAAACATAGAAGAACTTAAGAAAATAATCGAAACCTTGAAAGAACAATATAAGACACAAACAGAATGCATGAAACAGATGCAAAGGGAAATGCAAGAAATGAAAAACTCCATGGAAAGTTTGAAAAACCGCTTAAATGAAGCTGAAGATAGAATCTCAGATCTTGAAGACAGCATGGGAGACCATGGCCATGAAAGAAAAGATCTCCTAAAAATAGTAAGGAACC
>RJWM01020679.1:0-35000 GCA_004363535.1 Dasyprocta punctata | reverse complement strand
TAAACTTGAGGGACTGGCAAGGAGAACGGATTCAGCAGAAAGAACCAGAGCTGGGTAAATTAAGGCACGTTACCCTCCAGCTCCTCCCGGCCGGCCTCAGCCCCTTCCAGGCGTTTTCTTAGGGAAATCCACAAGGGATGAGAAATTTGGGTTCACAGCTGCGGGCTGACTAGAGACCATTCTAAATTGTGGCTTCAAGTAGGATTCCTTGCCTGTCTAGTGAGAACCCTCAAAAAAAAAAAAAAAAAAAAAAAAAAAACCTCCAACAAGAAATCAATCTTTAGCAGAAGTTTGAGGAAAAGGAAAATTTCTAAAGTGGCGTGCTGAGGTGCGAGGCGGGAGACGTTTCCTCAGCTCTGAGGCTAATCCTGTCCCCGAGTTTGTCATCCGTGTGTCACTGATGATCCAGTGCACTCTCTGTCTGTAACTCCTGGAGCACTAAGCAGAATTTTGAAAGGAACTTGAAAGTATGTATTTTTTTAAGTTTATTAATGTTACATATTAAAATTAGTAGGAAAAATTTGTTCATTACTAGCTAAGAACAGAAAGAATAAAGGTTTGTTTTATTTTTAAGAAAGAAGCAAAGTATGTTAAATGTAGAACATTTGCCTAAGCCTCCATAAATAGCCCCGTTTCCTACCCTGATTTTGTTTAATCCTATCACAAAGTAAGATCATTTTTTGTTGCTATGCTTATCTCCCGATAATCTAAACTAGTCTGACAACTTTGTGGCAGTGATAAGGCTGTTCACTGGGCACACCTTCCTGATCACAGCATAGATTGCCGAGAGCAGTGAGGGAATATTTCACGGGAGCTTGTGTTATCTCATGGCAGTTCCCCTCATCGGACTGCCCATTGGGAAACTGAAAAGAACAGACAGGTGTTGGCCATAGAATCCTGGTCTCCATCCCGTATCTCCTCAAGGGAAATGTATGCACAAAAGACCAAAGCAAGCAATGGCCACTGTTTATTATTAGGCTTGGAATCCAAATGTCAGTGTGAATCACCGGGAAGAACCCTTTTGCCCTGGCCAGAGCAGCCTAGGAACCAAAGGTGGGCCCCTAAGGGGAGAAACAAATACAAAATTCAGATCAACAGGGAGAGCCCAAGAAATGTATTTTATCTCTAGCTTTATAAAAGTAAGAACATCTCAAGAAAAAGAGTTGCTTCCGTTCTTAGAGCCATGATCCCAGGTGTCCCCAAATCAAGAAGAATGAGATGGTGCCAAGGAGGACCCACCAACCCCATCCCATGGTAATTGTGGAGTCTCCATGACGACATAACTAAGCCCGGTGAGCAACCTTCTTCCTGCAGAGAGGTGAGTGCAGGCAAAGAGGAATTCCTCAGCTCTCTCTGTCCTTCGCTGTTCCGTGTGCCCCTCTTCCTGTGCGGCTCCTTCAGCCAGGAGCGGATGCGAGCCCTCGGAGCTGTGACTCTTTTTCTCTGAGATTTCCGAGGAAGGAGGCTGGATGGCCTCTCTTGGCAGCCCGTTCCAGCGTCCCAGAACTTGGGCTGTCAAGCAGTGCTTTCTGTGACCTTCTTAGCATTCTTCTATTTAAACTTGAGCCCATTCTTGTTTAATCATCATGGCCCTAGACTACCGTTGCCACTCTTCTCAAGAAATTTTCTCATACAAATGAAGGCTTGACTCCGGGGTGAGCCATTCAATCATGATGGAAGTGTGTGTCCAAGAAAAGCTGCTCAGAGAGTAAAAAGACAAGAGAAGAAAGGGCAGAGAGCACTGTATCCCCTTCAGGGCATCCACCCCACCTATTCACACCACTAGGCCCTACCTGCTGAAGTTTCCCTCACATCCCAGTAGCCCATTACTTATGAATCCATGAGTGGTTTGACCCATTCATGAGTTCAGAGCCCTCGTGGTCCAGCCACCTCCCAAAGGCCCCACTTCTGAATGCTGCCATCTTGGGAACCAAGCCTTTGACACATGGCTTCTGGGGACATTTAAGACCCAAATTGTAATGGGCTATCTACTGTATATCTTATAGCCATGTCTGGAGAAATAGAGTATTGAACTGTTAGCAGTATTAATCTGTGGATGGTGATTTTTATTTACTTCTTTATACTTCTTCATAACTTTCAGTATTTTTTTTTTACAATACAATAAGTGTCTTCTTAAATGGAAGTGTAGGAATATAGTGTGTCTACCAGCCTGAAGTTGTTTCCATCAGACACCACCTAGCTGAACTCACGCACAGGGTGCGTATCAGCAAGGGGCTAAAGCCAGTGCCAGCTGCTGCCATGGTCTGAACATTGTCTCCTCCAAAACTCGGAGTGGAGTTTGACCCCCATCGTGAGTTATAGAGAGGGTGCAGACTCAGTCCAGCTATATGTGTAGAGATGGGACCTTTGGGGTTGAATACTAATAGCTGTATAAAAAGAGGGAGAAAACCAGAGCAAACAGTGCACACTCCCTGTCTCTCGCCATGTAATTCACGTGTGCCACCTTGGGCGTCTGCCCACCTGCAAGAAGACTGCATACCAGATGCACCGCCTCAACTTTGGGCCAGATGCGCAAACCACAAGAAACCTCTTTTCTTTATAGTTTACCCAACCTGTGGTATCATGATATTAACAACAGGAAGTGGACTAGCACAGTAGCCAGGCCAAATGCAGGGGGACAGAAGGGGCATGATGATAACAAGAACAAAGCATCTCTCCAGCCAAAGCAGTGTAGCCACAGGGCACTGGGGGATTTGACAGCCAAGCCCACAACCTGATGACAGATGAGCAAGTCTACAGCACATGAGCTGGTCCTATAATAATTATTACAATGGCTGGCATTTTAAGTCCTTCTCTGGATCAGGTAAGTTAAATGAATAGCTTGTATTTTCCGCTTAAATTTTCATGACAATACAGATAGACAAGTATGTGATTGTCTCTTACAGAGATAAATGAGGTTTAGAAAAGTTAAATAATCCCCTGAACTTGAGACAGGTAGGTAGTTCGTGGAGCCAAAATGTGAGCTCTTGTCAGTCTGTCCAGTGTCACACTCAAAACAATTGTACTTACCTCCTTCCCGAAAGAGCTCTTCCAATGGAGAAGGATAGAGAAAAAGTATCAGTAGTCTTCATAGCACAAAGTAAAAGATACACTTTTTATATACAATCAAGCATCTGTCTTTTCTTTCACATCTACTGGTCAAAGACCAATGAGGCAATTACAATTTTGAGCACATTACTCTCCTATACAAAATGAATAAAAACTCATACTTTACTAAGTTCTAAAGTTTCTCATCGGCCCTCTAGTTATGAGACATTTGTGGCTTTCTCATCGTTTATCATCAGCTGTCTTTCTACTCTCTGTGATTTCAGGGAAAGGGACAATAACGTCATGCACCCACCTCTACTGCTGTACTTGAGGAGAGGCCCAGGGAGCCCTGCTGACCAGGGAGTCTCCCTGGAAACCTGCTTTATCTGGAGGTGGTCACATGATGATGGTAGCACCACCGATCAGAGGGCATTACAGGGGCAGAGCTAAACCCACGAGGACAGCTGGGCCTGAACTCTGAGGAGGATGTAAGTTTGGGGCTTCCAGAAGCCATCTTGGCACCATTTTAGAAAGACTTTGTTAGCCAGCAAACAGAATTATTGTGCTTTTGCATATGGTATCATTTTCTAGAAAGACAATGGAGATGAATGAGAGTGAGAACCAAATACCCCAGAAGATAAAGTTATGTATCGTTTGTGGGCAAAATACTACAGGTTAATACAAGTCCCTCATCGTTTTTGTACCTCTTCCCCTCTGTGTCACCAAATTTATCTTAAACACAAAACTATAAAAAATGCTATGTGTAAATGAATAGACACTGACTTAAAGATGAAGCAATAGCAATTAACCTCAAAATGTTTCTCAGTACTTTTGGCTTCAAAAATAACATATGCTCTTTAGCATCCACATTGGCATGTGAACCTCTTATTCCCAGAAGCTGCTAATTTATTTGAATAGTGGCAAATTCACATCATGGTAGACAAGAGCCGCCTCGCCTGCCAGGCCGTCATATCCTGCCATAGTGAAAGGAAATCCCTGATCTCGTGCTGTACACCTGTCTGTGTGGACGCTCTGATTTCCCTGTGTGTGATGCTCACTGGGAAACCCATCAGGACCACACAGAACACACAGAATGGCCAAACATTCCCCACCAGTGTCTTCCTTTCATTTATATAATTCTCCATAGAAACGTTAAGTACTGCCTAATTTGGTAATGGTACAGCTCCTCAAATGTTTTCATAAATTCTTTTTTTCTTTTAGGGGAAGTTTAGGGGTTCAGAGTCTTAAGTCGCCACACACAATACCTTTCACTTAAGAATAAATTTTAAAATATCAAGGGATTAATGTCTGAGAATTAGAAAAACTTGCTGTGGGATCATGAGCGATTGTCTCCCAGCAGCAAGATGGTATAGAGAAGATCTGGTCTGCAGGGGAAGAGAAGAAAAAGGCAGAGGAATCCCTCACTTCAAATGAGATCAGGGAGACATGTAAAATGTGAAAAACGGTGCAAAATTTTGTAGAAAAGCACCATCTAGATAAGGCTGTACCGGTGCAAGTCATGAATCTGTTTGACAACAATGCAATGTCCCATTTTCATGAAATCCTCCAAAGGGGGCAAAAATGAGTGTTGTTGGATAGCTTCTTTGTTAAAGTTGCACAAAAAGATAGATTCCACTGAGCCAGTAGGTAGCAATGACTCCTTTAGTCATAGTGAAAGTTACAGTAACACTCCTGTCGTCTCCCTCACACCAGCCGTGAAGGTTTTCAAAGGTAAGTGCAGGTTTACTTTTCTTTATATTTTGTATTTTCTTTATTATATTACAGTCTTGTAAACATTTTGTATGAATATTTTTGGTCATTGTACAAGTCATCTGAGTTTCCATTATTTCTTTATATTTTTATTTATTAGTATATGTTTGCAGTACATGCATTTTACAGTCATCTTGGGGATTTGGTACATGTAAATACTACAACTTGTTTTTATTTTAATCCCCTTCATTTCTTCTTCTCTCCATCATCCTCTACTTCCCCTTCCCCCCTTTTCATTCTTGCTGATATTAATCTTCATTTGTATTTATGGTATATAACATCCCCCTTCATGGAGGTTATTAGGACCTGATACCTAGCACATCCTCACTCTGCCTGTTTCCCCACCCCTTCCTCCTCACCCCTCAACCTTGGTTCCCTAGACCCCTCCCCATCTGCAAGAGATCCATCCCTTGTCTCCTTTATCCTTCCTTTATTTTTCTCATAGTTTGTACTTTGCCTCACTCAGATGAAAGGTACCATATAATATTTAAGTTTGTGTGTCTGATTTATTTCACTCAGCATTATACTTTGAAAGTTCATCCATTTTCCTACAAGTATCTCAAATTTGTTTTTCTTTATAGTCAAGTAGTATTCAGTTACATATTTTCTTTATCTAATCATCTGTTAATGGGTATGCAGGCTGCTTCTGGGATTTAACTATCACGAATTGTGCTGCTATAAACAGTAATATGCACATATTGCTGTAGTATAATGATTTGCTTTGATACACAAGTCCTTCAGATTATAAAGCACGTTTCCAGAATGACTTAAGCCCTCAACTCAAGGTTTTACTCTATATGATTTCTTTTAAGATCAAATCTCACAATTTAAACTCAGTTACAACACTGAGTAAAACAAATCCACCCACAGGTTTTTACACCAGCATGTTGTGTTTATCCCTGGGTGGCCCGCAGCACCACAGAAAGGTGACCCTCCGCCTGTGGTGCATTTGAAGGATAACCGGTACCTGGCTCTTTCACCCTTTCCCTGGTGCGTTCCTGCAGCCCTTCCTTCTCTGAGTTGCATTCTGTCACTGAGTAAAGGGTTTATGGCTCTGAGGGCGCCATTGAGGGAGTTTATACAGACATGTCATTAAAGAGAGAATAAAGAAAATGGAGCTCCATGTAACTGTGTGTCATTGGACCTTATTTTTCCTATGTATAAATGAGTGAGTAGGTCCCTTCATGCTCAGGTACTCAATGATTGCAAAAATATTTAAGTCCTGTGGTGTGAAATACCTAATGCTGCAGTGGCATTACCAGCAGTCTACCATGGATGATCCCTGCCGCCTTCCTTCCTGGCCCTTGAGCCAATCGGTGCCAAGCTTTAGCTGGTAAGAGGACTTTCTCGACTAATTCACCTGGGGCATTTGTTGAGCTGCAGGTCTCCCACTTCCTACCCCCACCCAGTTTAGTAAGGCTTCAGCCAGCCCAGCTAGTGAACTGCGATAAGCACTCCACGTGGTTCAAATATACCTGACCAGGCATCCTTCTGAAAAAAGCGCTTTAGATTCAGACGGGCACTCTCGGTTTTCATCAGCGCAGAGCAGGGGGACCTTGAGTTCAGTGATCCTGCCGGAATGGGCTCCTGATCACCTGAGCTGCCAGCTATGAACACGATCTCGCCACCAAGTGACTTGAGAGTCAGAATTGCCACACGTGGGCACACGTGACCACGTGGCATGCCACCTCGTTACACGACAGGCAACCCAGCAGGGACACTGGGGCTGTGTCCACGCAGTAGTTATGAAGCAGCTACATTTCTTTTTACTTTTAAAAGAATTTTTTTACTTTTAAAAGAATACTTTTTACATTTTAAAAGAATGATTTTCCACAAATGATGGTGGAATAATTAAAAACCTATATCCAAAAACATGACGAATTTGGAGTTCTCCTTTCACGACATACATCAGGGAATTGTAAGAAAAAACACTAAAATTTTCAGGAGAAAACAAAGGGGGAAAATCTTCAGGACTTTGAGTTATGCAAAGAGTTCTTAGGTAAGGTACCAAAAATACATCCATAAAGAAAAAAATTGATGAGTGGGAATGCTTCGAGATCAAAAACAGGTGCACTTCAAAAAACATTGTTAGGAAAATGAAGTCACACACCACAGGCTGAAGAAAAATATTTGCATATCTTCTAATAGAGAACTTCTATCTATAATACACTACAACTCAATGCAGAAACCTATTTTAAAGGTAGGCGATAGGTTTGAAAAGACATTTCACCAATGACAGGTGCATTGAAAGATTCTCAACACCATCGCAATCCCCACACCCAGCTGATAGGAATGTAAAGTGGTACAGGCACTTTAGAAATATGTTAGTGGTTTCTTAAAAACTTATCCTGTGACACAGAAATTTCACTAAGAATTTACCAAAAGCAATGAAAGCATCCATTCATGCAAAAACTTGTGTGTCAGTGTGTCTACCAGCATTATTCTTTTTTATTAGTGCATATTACAAAAAGCATATTTATTTATTTTCTTCACATCCACCCCCACATAGCATTATTCTTAATAGCACCAAATTGGGAACAACTCCAATGTCCATGAATGGGTAAATGTTATATGATATGTCGATATGATAGAATATGATCCAGTAATAAGAAAGCAGTAACCATTAATTCATGTTACAGCATGGGTGAGCCTCACAGACATTGTGCTAAGTGAAAGAAACCCCATGTGAATTAGCACATATTGAATGGCTCTATTTATAGTATATGAAACTTCCAGAAAAGGAAAATCTATGGAAACAAAAAGCAGTTTAAGGGCAGCGTGGGACTTGAGGCAGAGATAGAGACTGGTGGTAAATGAGAGACTGACATAACTTTCTGGGGTGACAGAAATGGCCTCAAACTGGGCTATGCCTTTGGTTGTATAAGCCTAAACATTTACCAAGAGTTTGAATTCTACAAAATAGGTAAATTTAACTTATTCCTATAATCCCAGCACTCAGGAGCCTGAGGCAGGAGGATTGCCGAGGTTATATAGTAAATTCAAGGCCAGCCTGAACTGCATTGCAAGATTCTGCCTTAGAAACAGACAAAAAAGTGTGAATTTCATCGTATGTAATTTGTGCTTCAACAATGCTGTGAAGAAATTTAAGGGAGAACCTGAATTTTCAATTCATAAATTTCCCTAAAGGAAATATCAAATGTTAAACCTAAATGAAATATGTTCTAATATTTTCTTCTATCTCTGGATAATCTTTATTTCTCAAGTGGCAGTCACTCTAAGTTGAAAAATCTGTGTGTTAAGATGGCAGTTCCAAAAGCTGAAAGAAATTATACATATGGTAGTTAAGATAGTTATACTACTAACTTCCCTTTGTTCATTGAAAAGAATAGTTTGTGCTAATATTGTATGGACAATTAAATGCAGATATATTGCCCTCTGAGTAACTAATTTAAAGATAACAATACACAATGTATTAGCCACTGCTACCCTCTCATTATCATGTTTTGAAACTTTAGGTTTTTTTCCTCTTTAAAACAAAATTTAAAAAAAAAAAGATGGCAGTTCTAAAAGCTTTAAACTATACCCTTGAGGAGCTCATTTAAAATGAATGTTCCTACACACCTTTAATCGCAGCACTCGGGAGGCTGAGGCAGGAGGATCATTGTGAGTTCGAGACCAGCCTGGACTACAAAGTGAGTTCAAGGCCAGCCTGAGCTGCATAGTGAGACCCTGTCTCAAAAAATAGGGCTGGGGATTTAGCTCAGTGGCATAAGCGCCTGTCTGCCAGGCACAAGGTTGTGAGTTCGCTCTCCAATACCAAAAAAAAAAATTTAAAAATTAAAAATAACATGTATGTTCCTGAGCCGCATTCCTCCAGACCTGTCCGAGCCAGTGTGTCTGGGGCAGAGGCAAGAATATGAATTTTTCTTCTATATATTCCACACCTTCTGTCTTTCTCCCCTCTTTCCTTCCCCCCTCCCCATCCTTTTTCCTGTCTGTCTGTCTGTCTGTCTGTCTCTCTCTCTCTCTCTCTCTCTGCTGAGAATAGAACACAGGGCAAGCACTATACCACTAAACTACATCCCAGTCCTGTTTTTTGTTTTTTGTTTTTGTTTTTGAGGCAGGGTCTCACTAAATTGCCCAGGCTGGGCTTGAACTTGGAATCCTCTTGCCTTAGCCTTCTGAGTAGCTGGGATTACAGATGTAGACCACCATTCACAGGAGCCGCCTTTCCCCTTCTTTTTTCTTTCCTCTTCTTCCTGCCCCTCCTTTCTCCTTCTTCCTTTTCTCTGCCTCCTCCTCCATCTTCTTCATTAACACAATAGTAAGACCGTGTATTTGTAGAGCACAGTAGTGATATTTCAATGGGTGTCTGCTGTACAGGGTCGGTAGTAACGGGCGTACCATCGCCTCAAACCTTTACCGTATCTTCGTGTTAGACACAATCAGAATCCGCTCCCCTGCTTTGCAGTGTATGATTGCTATCACTGCTGCCTCGCTTTCCATGGAACATCAGCTGTGACTCCTTCCCAGCTGTCCCTGTAGCTGTGATCAGCTCCTCACCATCGGTGCCGTCCCTTCCCAGGCACTCACGACCACTGTTCTATTCTCTACGCACAGGAGGCCAATGCACTGAGCTTCCGTGTATTACTAAGCACGGGAAGTACTCGTCTCTCCGTGGTTACCGGATCTCACTTAGCACGGTGTCCCGGAGGCTCCACCACGTTGCTGAAAGCGATGGGATTTCAGGGACAGGAATTTTTCGCCTTCCACCCAGGCTGTGCTTCCCTAGAGCTCCAGCTCCACCCCACCCCCAGTCTCTTGGGCACCTCCTACCCCCAGGAGCAGCAGAAGGGAAGAGGTGCATCCCCAGCTTTCCACCTATCACTCTGGGAGGCAGAGAATTGGGAACTGGACGAAGGAGCTTGTCATGCTCGCTTCCGTGAGGAAGGGGCCAAAGAATCCTGGCCAGGAAGGGAAGCTGCCCCCCAATCTCGTCTTCTGTGTGTGTATGTGGAGGGAGGGGAGTCAGTTCTGCCTTTTGGGAACAAAAATAGCACTCCTGAAATCTACAGCATTCAAAAGCCCCAGGTCGTCAAAAGTAAAGGGGCCAGGACCAGCACTAGTTTCCTAAGCCTCCAGCCGCTCAGTCAGATAGCAGCTGGAAAAACAACCATTGGGCCTAAGGAGCCAGAGTGTTTTATAATGAAAGTGCAGGAAGAATAAACAAGCAGTTCATGTTGAACTTCCACCGGCTACAGATAAAAGGGCAGGCATTGTGAAGGGTGCAAAATTCTGGCTTAGGACGTGAGGGAGTAAAGAAAAGCTTTTGTTGCTTCTTGGTTGGCTAGTTCTAAAAGCAGAATGTAAAAAAAAAAAAAAAAAAAAATTAAAATTAAAAAGAAAAAAGCAGAATGTGCTGGGTGGGCATGGTGGTGCACACCTATAATCCCAGCCCTCTGGGAGGCTGAGGCAAGAGGATCACAAGTTCGAGCCAAGCCTGGTAACTTAGTGACTTAGGGAGACCCTGTCTCACAATAAAAAGTAAAAATGTTCTGGGGATGTAGCTCAGTGAGAACGGTTCTGAGTTCAATCCTTAGTGCTGCCCCCCACCAGTGATACAATTCAGCCTTGATAGCTAATCTTCATTAGACAAGAAAAAACTATGAAAGCAGTTTTTCTTTTTCTGTGTTAATTTTCCCTGAAGCTGTGGGTTAAATTTCTCCTATCTCTTTCCTCCTTCTGTGGTCCAGCCTAAAGCTCAGCTTGGGACATGTCAGAATTTTTCTCATAAGACTTGGAAATAAAATTGTGAGCACAGTTGTCTAATGGAGCGGCTGTCCTGAAAATAATAAACATGTTCGGAAAAGCACACAGACTGGACCTCAGCTCCTCGTTGCCCCGTTTGGCCCCTCCACAGGGAGCTAAGTCAGGCAGCCAGACCTCGCCCTCTCCACACAGGCTCCTGGCCATGGAGAAACGCCTTCCTGGGCTACCTCGGAGGCGATATTTTGAGAAATCAACATTTAAAACGATTTGTTCCTCAGGTTTGAAATATTTCAGGCACACTGATGCCTCTATAACAATTACCAGCATCTTTCCTATTCTGTTTTCTTCTTTCTTCTTCAGACTTTTAAGAGGAGCAGCAGGAGATGAATACTTCAACTCCTGCATAATTTAACCACCAAGTGCTCTAGGTTGCCTTTTGGCAGAGGAACAGAGTGCAGTCCAGACAGCCCTAGCACAGGCCGGTCAGGAGAGAGAGGGGCCTGTTCTCAAAAGGATGCCAGTGGAAAAGGAGGGAGAAAGGATCCCCACCAGCAGCGTGGCCTGGGGCAGGGCCTGTCCCCCTTGCTGCCTGTGCATCCCCCTGGCTACAGCCAGCCAAGAGCTGGGTGACCTCAGTTGCCAGGGCCACTTAAGTGTGTCCTGACCAAGATGCAGCCTGACAGGTCGGTGATTCTGGAGCAGCCCTTCCCCTGCAGCAACTTTGAGACTCTGTCAGCCTGGGTGGATCTGTGTCCTCCTGTTATGGTTGATACATTGTGTCAACTTGAGAAGTTCAGAAGTTTAACTGAGAGACTCAGCAGGGAGCCAGGGTTCTTACTTTGTAAATAGCCTCATCCAGCAAAGGAGGGCAAGGAGATTTGTGAATGCTGCACCCACCCTGGAGGGAGCAGGTGTCCTGTGTACAATATAAGGGAGAAAAAGGCTTGCTCTTGCCCCTTTTTTGCTCTGGCTGCTTTTTCTGGCTGCTGCCTTGAAGTGTTGCCCCTGTGCCATGCCACCCTGCCTTGCAGCCAGCTGATTATGGACTGAAACCTCCAAAAACTGTAAGCTAAATAAACCTTTCCTTCCTTCATTTTGGGCATTGGGTATTTTGTCTCAGCAACAAGAAAAAAGTAACCAAGACATCTCCTAAAGGGCAAGAGTAACATACACCATTTCACTTGTGATCTAACTGTAGAA
This sequence comes from Dasyprocta punctata, assembly GCA_004363535.1. NCBI lineage: Eukaryota > Metazoa > Chordata > Mammalia > Rodentia > Dasyproctidae > Dasyprocta > Dasyprocta punctata. The sequence goes on along the minus strand of RJWM01020679.1, from coordinate 23,252 downwards.
AACAAGTCATTTATAGTAAATATGCCTAGCAGAACTCTCCTCTCTGAGTACGGAGAATGAGATGCTCATTCGATGAAGAAAAAGCACAAAGTGAATGCCAGGGTAGCAGAGGCTCCTGTGTGGGCTGCAGACTGAGAAGCACATGTCAACTCCCCGACATGCGCACTGCAGAGGTCTCCCCAGGTCGTTTTCCCAGAAATCCATCCAAGATGTTCAAGGTCACCAGGCCCAGTAAAAATCCCAAACACAAAGCCAGGTGTCAGCACCTCCAGATGGTTGCAGCCATAAAACTCAGCACGGTCTGGAGCACAGAGCTGCGGGGCGGGGGAATGGGCTCTGCTTGCTGAGGGCCAGAGCAGAGCTGCGCCAAGCCTGAAGGTAACCTGCTGCACCTCTTCCGTGCGGTGACCAAGGGGGCCACTAGGAAGACCTCTTCCACGCCGTGCATTGCAGCTTAGAGGCAAGAGGAAAGCTCAGCGAGCTCAGCAGGGCCTGGTAATAAATTGGAGCTGGCAAATAGAACCAGAAAGGCTAGGAGATTTTTCACCTGAGAAGAATCACCAAGCACCAACAGCGTGGCCTTTGGAAATACAGCTTTTGGTTTACTATGTCAATATGGCAAATAGGTTTGAAGTGTCTGTTAAAGTTTGCACAGCTTTGCTCATTAGAAAAATTAAACATCTTTCTATGTGTTTATTGGTGGTATTTTTCTTTTGTGACCTGACCATTGAAATTCTTGGTTTATTTTTCTCTAATTCATACTTTATTCTCAATGTAAATATTTGCCAATTTTGTCATTTTTCTTCCAGTGTGTTTAGATGGTTTTTTAGGTAGTGCACGAGGTATTTCCCCACTGAGCAGATTACCCATCAGAGTTTTTGGAGTGCAAATAATAGGTGTAGACTGCGACTGACTTACACAGATATCGAATCTCAGCAGGCACATGGTCCCTCAGTGACTGACAGTGAAACAGAGCCCCCAAACCTGAAAGGGGCCATCTCCAGGTGTCCCAAGGTACAGAAAGGTTCACGATGCTGCTTTCGGGGACGCCCACCACTTTCATTCCCTGTGCACTGTGCCCCAGAGTCACACTTCTGGGTCCGTTTGAAAGACAAAGGATTGGCCAGCAGCCGGTCAGCAGCACTGGACAGGTGGCAGGAGCAGCAGAGATCAGAAAGGCCGGTTCACAGAGTCACAGGACACAGAGGATGGGCTGACAGCAAGCCACTTCTGTGCAGGCTCTCAAGTCCGTGCTTTGCCCTCAAGCTTTCTGGAGTTCGTGATGTTTTGTGAAATGCCTTCTTTATCGCAAGATTGTAGTTTTAAACAATGATCTGTTTATTTGAGCATTCTTGGTTTTCCTGTTTCACATTTGATTCTTCACCCCATCTGGAATTAATTTTGTTTTGTTTTATATTAGAGAAAGATGAGAAGGGTGCAGTTTTACTGTTTTCCCAGTGGCCAGCTGCAGTGCCTACAGTGCTCACTGAACTAGCCACTTCTTCCTCACTCCTGGGAAATGTCAGCTGTAAGGTCAACCTTATTCTAACTTGGTTTTCCATGAAGATGCATCTGTTTCTGGACATTATCCTCCAAGAACTAGTCTCCATTCCCAGGAGTAAGAAGCTGTGGCCCCTGGGGTGGCCAAGCAGGGGTGGAGTCGAAGATAGTTCGCCCGCCTGCCAAAACCAGGCCAGGGACTGAGCTCAGATGTGTGAGGCGCAGGGAGCGTGGGCAAAAAGTGCAACCCTGAGTAGTCACCAAAGAGGGGCACACGCGAACAGATGCCTGGGACATGCAGTCACACGGGCGTACAAACACACAGGCATGCATGCAATATACACATGTGTGCACACACACAAGCACAGATACAAACTCAGACAAGGACCCCAGCACATACACAGACACACCTGCCTACTCACTGTACAGAACTGGTAGCCATTTAGGGAAACAGGGAATAAAGAAGAAAATTAATGGAGTTGTTAAGGGGGTTTCAGGAAAATAAAATTAATAGGGGAAAATAATTTTAAATTTTTAAAAAGAAAAATTTCTAAAGTTGTGCTCAAAATTTCTACTTTCTCAATTAAAACAACCAGCCCAACTCAGGTAATGTTTTTTTCTTTTGGTACCAGGGATCAAACTCACGACCTCACACTTGCCAGGCAGGCACTTATACCACTGAGTTAAATCCCCAGCCCTAATCTCAGGTAATGTTTATTAAAAATATCCACATCTATACAAAATAATGTGAAATTTCAAAATATTAAGGAAAAAGAAGATGCTGTAGTGTCCCCGAAACCAATGTTATGCTGAAATAAATGAGACTCAGACAGAATTTTCCTCTTTACTAATGTAATACTAGAAAGCCAAGAAATGATGCCTTCAGGTTTCTGAGGGAAGCTCTTTTTAGCCTTAATTTTATATTTAAGCAAACTTTCAAATGAGTCTGGATAAGGGTAAAATAATGCAACTTTGAGACTTGCAATGACTCATGAAGCTTACCTTCTGCGTTTTCTTTGGTTAAGAAGTGAGCATAGAATTTACTCCAGAAAAACAAGGAAATAAATTTCAAAGACATCTTTGTGTGTGTGTGTGTGTGTGTGTGTGTGTGAGACAGAGAGAGAGAGAGAGAGAGGGTCTCTCTGTATCATTCAGGCTGGTCTTGAGTTCACTATGTAGCCTAGGCTAGCCTTGAACTCATGGTGATCCTCCTGCATCAGCCTTCCAAGTGCTAGGATTACATGTGTGCCCCACCATGCCTGGCTTTGTGTTTTCATATACTCTGAAAAACCACAGATTCTACACAAGAGAATAATGAAGAAAAGTCCTATCTGACAATAGGGTGTGGAGATGGGAACTGGTCTATACCAACACAGTTGGGTTGATACTTCAGGAGGCATGTATATGAGAAAATATGGAATTTGAGAGATTCCGTCTACTGGGGGTAAGGGGCAAAGAAGTAATGAAGTCAGAGAGTTTAAAGAAATATAAGGCAATTAGAAAATAAGAACTTGGCAGCATAGCACCTGTAGAGTCTTCTGAAAAAAAATTCTAGAGATAAAATTCAATCGACTAATACAGAGTAAAGATGAAACACATACCACCTAGCTTGGCAGTAAGACTGAAATTCAAATTCCATTAGAATGACAACTATACAGTCATGAAAATATTGTTCTAGAGGTATAAGTACTATAACCTACATCAAAGTAAAAATAACAATGTAACAAAAATTATAAATGGAAAATGGGAGAAATTAGACGGAATTATTAGCCTCTTTTTCACAACAGTAAATCAGTAGTCACTGTTTAAAGATGAAACATGCATAAGATACACTTATACAAGTAGAAATGTCACATTTTTCACCCTTCATGGCAAAGAAATAATTTAGAAACTAATGGTTGCTGTAGCCAAGAAACGTTTGTGAGTTTCAGTATTTCTATGAGTATCAATTTGGTTATTTTTTCAGTTAAGCTCAAGTAAAGTCAAATAGTTTTCTTTTTAAAATGTGTATTATATGAATTTATTTTTATGAGAACTCTTTTAACCAACATTCTTCTTATGTACCTACCAATGTAGGTACCTGTAAGTTAATCAACTCTCTTTGGAATTATGTAAATTTAATATTTATGATGGTTATTTTTAGGTGGTAAGCTTAAGAGTAAATTTTGACTTCCACTTTTATATATTTCCTGTATTTTTATATATATGATAAGCTCACGTTTTTTATAAAAGTCATTCAAATAAAATGCAGATGCTAACAAAGAATAATGATACCAATCTGAATTTAAGGTAAAGCAATATTAACTTAGACAACTCTTTTCTAAAGTTTACTGTTCCCTGAAAAGACAGAACAATTATTTTTTGCACATAACATTGTTTTGTTTTGTTTTTGCCTATTCTTCAGCTACATAAGGCTTTCAGATGACCAAAATAACACTTGAGAATGTTTACTTGATAGGTTTAGAACTCACAGCTATTCCATCCTCAAAATGGTTTTGTTTTATTGTCATTGCTGCTGTTGTTTTCAAATACCCCTGGAATATTTAGGAAATTATCACTTACTTTGTCACAAAATGGATCTTAATAAATTCTAAATGTATTTCTACGTAAATGCAAAAAGGAAGGAAGGAGGGAAGAAAAGAAGGAAGAAAAGAAGAAAGGAAGGAAGGAAAGAAGAAAGGGAGGGAGAGAGGGAGGGAGAGAAGGGTGAGAAGGGAAGGAAGAAGGGAGAATTCTGGAATAATATCCCTAGAAGGATTATCTCTGGAGTGAGGGAAGGAATTAAGAATACAAAAGGATAGAAGAAGGGCACAGATTTTTCAGTCTTATTCCATATAGTTCCTTTATTAAATTAGTTACTCTAAAATTGTCTTCCAAGTACCTGGAAGTTGCTGAGTAAGCAATATTATTTGTAATTTTATCCCTTGTCTTAAAAGTTGTGTGTAAGATTTTTTAATTTCTTTCTTTCTTTCTTTCTTCTTTTTTTCTTTCTGGTACCAGGGGTTGAACTCACAACCTTATGCTTGCCAAGCAGGCGCTTGTGCCCCTGAGCTATACCTCTGGCCCTTAAATAGATTTCTTAACATTAAATAACCCTTACCAACAAAGAAATCAACTAGCCAGCCTTTCTGGTAAGCTGTGCAAGCTGGGCGGGTTCCAGGAAGAGAAAAGTCAGACAGCGCCTTCTCGTGAGCCTCACTCAGGCTGAGAGTCAAACACCGTGTCCTCCCCTCCACCTCCGTAAGCAGACATCTAGTTCAGAGAACAGGCTGAGTTGGTAGCAACTAAGGTACATAAAACAACTCAATGCTTCTTTGGTTGATTTTTCAGGCCTGGGGCCAGCGGTCTAAGCGCCTCTTGGGAGGATGATGGTATGCAATAAAGCAAATATGGGGGATTCCCTTCTGTCTTGTCTTTGAAATCTAATATTGTTCTCACTGTTTTGCTTTCCTCTGATTAATTGTTTTGCCTTATTCAATATTGTTTTGATTGGTTTTGTTCTGTTTTGTTTTTGGTTTGATTTTGCTATACCTGATGGAATGGACAACTATTGTAAAGATAACAAGATATACTATGGTAGCTGTTGTTTTCCTAGTATCCTGCTTTGAAGTTCTGTACCAATTTTGCTGCATTATTTTGATTGGCTTTCTTCTGTTTTGTTTTGTTGGATTTTACTATCTTTAAAATAAAATAAAATAAATAACCCTTACCTTCTTAGAACAGCTCTGAATGTTCAAGTTGCCCCAGTGAATGTACCAAATTCTATTTGCTAACGTTTTACTAGAGTGTTTGCATTAATGCTATGGCTGCAATTGCTCTATAGTTCACTTTTTGGGTGTTATTTTTCCTAAACGTTTAATATTTTTAAAAATAGTCTCTGGAAAGGGTATTGAGGTCCTGCTCATGGTGTCTTCTTGTTTCTCTCCTTTTGCTTCCCAGATGCCTTGAGGTAGACAGGCCTCTTCCTCCACGTACCCTTTCCATGGTGGTGGCCAGAGGCCCAAAGCAACAAGACCAAGTAATCAGGGTCTGAAATCACGAGCCAAATAAAAGTTTTGTCCTCGTGTGTTGGTTTATCTCAGATGTTTTTCACAGTGACACAAGGTCGACTGATGCAGTGACAAATTTCCCATATTAAACCCCCTCTATCAAAATACCTCATGTCTTTATTTTTCTGACTCTCCTATGGTGTAGAACTAAAAAGGTATCTGTCAGATCCACATCCTCTTTCAAAATAACCCAATTGCATTTTGACTGACATATTCTTTGGAATTGGTAGCATGAATTTCAAGATTTTTTAAATGTTACCTTAAATACACATTTTCCTCTCTATTTCTATGTCTTTCTAAACATATTTCAGCAGGTATTGTCCATGCAGAAAAAGGAATGGAAAAAAATATGCTGAAATTTTAAATGGTTCTGTACCAGAGTCATGGGTTTTTTGTTTTTCAGTTTCCAACTAGACATGTTTGGGGTTTTGTTTTTCTTTTTGTTTTTGGTACCAGGGATCAAACTCACAACCTCATGCCTACCAAGCAGGCGCTTAGGCCACTGAGCTAAATCCCCAGCCCTAGACATGTATTTTTTTAAAGCAGGGGCTAAGAGATGTTCAAATGCTTTCCTCATAATTTTTGGGAAAAGTTACTCTGATTTTAAAAATTAGGGCACATTTTCTAGGTCACTTTCGTTCATGCATTTGTTTAAACCGTCTGCAGACGGGAGCTGCCCCTTTCTCCCCGGGATGACGAAAGGGCAAGTGAAGCCAAGACGGGGAAAGCACGCCTGGAAAGTGCTAGACTCTGCAGAAGACATGGAATGGCTTTATGTAATAGAAACGTAAGGGCCAACGTGGTCACTGCAAAGATTTGATTCTTCAGTAGCTCCTATTGGCGGAGAGTAACTAGGGAACCACCAAATTAACATATCGGCAGGTTGCTTTGGGACCTGATTGGTCTGCTGAGAAGAACTCACTGAAAACCAAAATCCGCCTCCACTACCTGGACATACAAACTACCACAGGCAGTCATGATTCTTTCTTTTGGAAAATGACTTGTTTGGCCTTTTCAGTGACCAACATGTCTGGCCTTTTTGGAAAATCACCCAGCATGGACCACCAGCTCTTTGTCTGTCGCCTTACGCTAGGGTGGAAATGACACTCCCATCAGAGTGGGGACAGCGACAGTGCTGGGAGTACACAGCCTCTTCTGGCTGGAGACTCTGCAAGTTGATCCAAGGCAGGGAGCATTCATTAGGCATCGTCCTGGGGGCTGTGTGCGTGGAAATATTCGCCAGACAGCTTGACGGTTCAGACTCTGCCTTTTCGGTTGTTCTGTTCGCCTCTATGGCAGATCATTTCTATCACAGGGTTTTGTATTTTCAAGGATCTTTCCTGTTCTTTCCCCTACACCACAGAAAGAATATTTTTGCCAACATTCCAAGTCATTCCTAAAACATAACTCACCAGTTTATCTTTAGGGAAAAGCAGATTAATATAACAAAGATATTCCACCTTAAAGCGCTCAAGACCTTTCTCTAATATCAGTACAGTGTGGTGAAACTACAAACCCAACAACCCCAAAAACGGGAGCGATACTGTGAGAGGCTGAATCTCCATCAAGGTGCTGCTTTTAGCTTGGAAACTGAGTCTAATCACTTAATACTCCTCTCCATCCAAACAAGGATGCTAATCATCCTACCCTGAAAGGAAACGAAAGGTTTGAAAACAAGGATATAAGAGCAATTATTGAAAAAGCAAATTATGTCAACAAAGCAAATAAAATGGTAGTCAAAGACTGCAAGATTCAGAAGATTTGGCCCTGAGGTGGCTGGGTAGGAAGCAAGAAGCTTCTAAATATCATACAGCAAGATGACCAGGGCCCAAAAAATGGGCTCCCAGGACCCAGGGCGAGGCTTCAAAGGAATTTAGAAAGTTCTTGCCCTATGAGTTGGAACAACAAAAGGGGCAATCACTATAAAATGTAAGTTATAAATAGGTGATGCTTGTCGCCAGCCCTGCTTCCTGGGAAAACAAATGAATGTACTGTGTTGCAGAAGACTTTCACTGCTCCCAGGTCAGACATCACTGTGCAAAATTAATTAAACCTCATTGCTGCTTCTTAGAGACAGTCCCACCCAGCACATGTTCTAGTTGTAACCCAAGGACCTGTTCTGGGCCACCTTGTATCACCGGTAACATTCATATAAATATTCAGTCTGTCTACAATTGACTATGATTTTCATGCTACCTCAAATTCTCCTATACTTCACAATCAATTCCTTTTGCTCTTTTTAATACCCCAATGTGATCAGCCTCAAGACCATGGAATTGCTTTGTGTTAAGGAACAGGGTGAGAAGGAAAAATAAATAATGGTGACTTTGGGTTTCTGTTGGAAAGGACCAGGTGCCGAGTGTACAGCCCTCATCACACCTTTCAAAGTGTTAACATTTGTTCATCAGTTAGCAAAAAAGGTGTCCAAAAAATGTGGCATGGGGTAGGCAGGGAGAGGCTTAGGGAAAAAAATAATAAACATAAAAAAGCAGTCATTTGAAATGGAACTAGAGAGCAGCAAGTAAATTTATGATAGCGTTCACCCTGGAGTCAGCATCACCTCCTGAAACGCAACACAAGTGGAGGAGATGAACTTGGACTCCTTCAGTAAACTGGGACCCTCCAAGGGAAAAGCACGCTTCAGATGAAGTGATGGTATCAGCCCGAAAATGGAACTCATAAGTAAACCTGAAAAAAGTATCCAGAAGTTTGACATACAGACCAAGGAGATGGAAATAATTGGTCATTACAGGAATAAAGTCCTGATGACGGAGATGGGGGTGGCCACCTACAGCGGAATCTTGAAACACATCTTTTGGCACACTGTGAAGTTCCACAAGGACAAATAAAACACAGTATGCTACCAGAATGGCTAGAAGACAGAGGTTACAAACTTCAGATCACCTTGTAGCGGAAAATGCTTCCCACCCCCAGCCAGTAAGTACACTTCAGTCGCCCAGGTGATAGTTCCTGTTGCAGTTCCAGCTGCTTCTGTCTCCTAGAAACGGCTGCTCATGATGACACACGCATAGCTGGTCACTACGATGCATGGTGTGAGAGCCAATCAAAGACAGTCTGTACCCTCACCCCTTTGCAACCTGATAAAAACCTCCCTTCCAGCTGGACGTGGTGGCGCATGCCTGTAATCCCAGCACTGGGGAGGCTGAGGCTGGAGGATCCTTGCAAGTTCAAGACCCGCCTGGGCTACAAAATGAGCATATGACCAGCTTGAACTGCATAGCAAGACCCTGTCTCAAAAAGACAAAAAAAAAAAAATCCTTGGGCCAGGGATTTAGCTCAGCGGTTCAAGTACTTGCTTGGTAAGCTCAAGATCGTGAGTACCAAAAACAAAACAAAACAAAACCTTCCTTCCTGGGCCTTCGAAGTCTGACATTCTGAGGAACAATTGATTCCTGGTCAGCGCCCATCCACTGTTAAATAAATCTGCCTCCAAATCCTGGGTGTCTTTTCAGTGTTTCTGCTTGCCGTTGCAGAAAAAGAAAACTTAGTTTCCAGGGAAGATCCATCTCAAATCCCCACCACCAACCTTTGTGACGTGGGAGGGAGTTCTCCATGAGAAAGCAAATGTAAAGGAAAGCCTAACACTTACTTTCAAACACCACAGGAAAGGAAACAACATCCCAATTGTGAACCTATGGGACAAGAACCCTAGCGTATGGCTGCCCTGAGCTCAGAGAGGGGACTTGGCAGCGTGCAGGGCCTGCGCGGAGAGTCACGGAGGAATGTCCCCTGCAGGGGGGAGGACGCTTAGACAGGGAGGGTCACCTTGGGAGACTTAGTGAGGAAGGAAACAACTAAAGGAACAGAGGAATTGAAAACGCTCGAAGGCAAAAGGAAACCAACAGCTGGGAGACACGGGATCCCAGCCTCCTTTTCATTTCTCAAGAAAATGTCTAACACAAAATAGCAGTTTCTTACATAGCGACTTTGCTACATGGACAGCAGAGCAGTCTCTTAGACTGGGAATGTTCTACAGTAGATTGTTCACAAAGGTTAATGCCAGAGCCCCTCCAATTAACCCACTTGTGTTCTTTCAAGGCGTGGTTTACCACTCAGTGTCTCTGCCTCTCAAATCTGGGCTAATCTTATGACTTCCTTTGGTGGACACCACGCAGTGGAAGCGATGCTGTGTGACGTCTGAGTCCGGGACTCACGAGTCCTCACAGTCACCACTGTTGACCTCTTAGGACACTGCCTTCAACGTGAAAGACCACATGGACAGAGAGGCCAGGCTGTCCACTGTGGCTGAGCCCAGTCTCAGTCATCCCATCGGCTGTGGCCAGGCCACTGAAGTTCCCTGCAGCCAACACACACAAGCCACTAACATTTTCATTTTAAGGCAATAAGCTTTGCTGTACAAACACGGACAACTGGGACATACCATAAATAAGTAGCCCTGCCGGCAAAATGCGTAAATGTAAGCAGTCTTCATCTATACAAAACTATTTTTAAAAAATAGAAAATAAGAATCAAAGTATTTCAACAGATAAATTTGATCAACTCTGCCCACCCTTATAAATAGCAGAATAAAACTCTTCCCAAATAACATTTCAGTACATAAAAAAACCTTCAATGATATATATATATATATATATATATATATATATGAACAGTCAGGCAAAATTAACATAGCTTACTAAAATTACTTAGACTTTAGGGGGCCAGGAATGTAGATCAGTGGTACAGCGCCTGCCTGGCAAGTGCAAAGTCTTGAATTTGGCTCCTGGTACCAAAAACACACACATAACACACAAAAACAGATGTTAAAGATAGAGGGCAAAGTCATCATCTGGACCTCCAAGCCAAAAAAAAAAAAAAAAGGAGGAGGAGGAGGGGGAGGAGAAGAAAAAGATCATGTAATTTATAAAAGCAAGAAAATTAGGATGCTGTCTAATATGCCACGAGGAAAAGAGGGGCCAGGGTGCAGCACAGGGTAAAGCAGTTGCCAACCTTGTGCTGGGACCTGGGTGCAATCCTAGCACTGCAGAAAAATAACAAAAATTTTCAAAGGCAGCCAGAAGCAACATGTTTAAGAACTAATACAGGGAAAGACACTGTCAACCCAAAGTAAATTATCACAGGCAGATAACATGAACTAAGAATGGTCTAGCCCTGCTCTTGCAAGAGACAGCTGGATTTAAACACACACAAACGCGCACACACACACACGCACGCACGCATGCATTAAGCATGCACGCATTCAGGAAATATTGTACTGACTACTCCTTCTGGAGGAGTATCCCAGAGGATGAACTTCCCCAACCAAAAGCGAACATGTGGATGCCAAATATTTAATATGTTTAAATGTCAATCTAATGCTAAAAGGAAAAAGAGGGAGTCTCTATGCACATGGTACACGTCTTCATTGTTTTGACAAGGTGGAAATAACTGCATTAGATAAATGAGAGAAGAGAAAGAGGAAACTAAATTAAGTTCGTAGATTATTATATAGATAATAGGTAGAAATAAAAGAATATTATTAGAAATTAACAAATAAACCGTAAAAGATTAAATGAGAAAAGTGACCAAAAGCAATAAAAGATTTAAGTACAAAGTTAGTCCACTGGAATGAAAACAAAAGCCTTTCTTAATTACCCTAAGAAATTTAAAAACAAAAACACAATGGCAAAATATGTAGAGGAAGAAATACAGCAAATGCAAAACAGCTACTGTAATTATAACATGAAATAACATGACTGAGTTGCAGTGAAATTTATTGATCATATTGATAAATGCAATGGGCCCAATGAAGAAACTAAATGAAAAAGATGTCAATTTGGCTTAAAAGCTGGGATGACTATGTGTTGTAGGTAACAGATTGACCTAAAACAGTCATTTCCTCTGCCCACAAGAGCTTTCCTTTCCCCCCTCCTTTTTTTTTATTTTAGACAAAAGGAGAACAAGAAATTCAAACAGAACAATTTCACCCCAACCAACAAAACAGCAACAATCATCAGCATATTGGATATTCCTGAAAATTATTTAAGGCAAAAAATATAGACATGAAACGTTATCTAATTGTTAACACAATTGTTTTCAAATGAACATTTCACATTAAAGATAAAATCTGAAGGTAACCCTAAAAAAATTACATTTTACTCAAAATTCTTTTTTCTCTGTCACACCAAATTTTTTATATACCTAGATTTTGTTTCAGATGACATGATACTCTACCCAGAGGATCCCAAGAACTCCACACCTGTCTTTTTGTGACAGCAATGTATTGAGGTATCCAATACAGTTGTATTAAGGCTTACTTGATTTTTCATGTCTATTAATAATTGTTTTATATAACTTTGTAGACTAGTATTTGTTGTATATTATCTCTTCATCTTAAATTATTCCCTTACCAATATATAATAACCTTCTTTGTCTCTCAAAATCAAAAACATCACAATTTCACCCCAACCAACAAAACAGCAATGATCATCAGCATATTGGATATTCCTAAAAATTATTTAAGATAAAAAATACAGACATGAAACATTATCTAACTAATTGTTAACACAATTGTTTTTAAATGAACATTTCACATTAAAGATAAAATCTGAAGGTGACCCTGAAAAAATTACATTTTACTCAGAATTATTTTTCTCTATCACAACTAATTTTTTATATACATAGATTTTGTTTCAGATGACATGATACTCTACCCAGAGGATCCCAAGAACTCCACACCTGTCTTTTTTGTGACAGCAATGTATTGAGGTCTCCCAATACAGTTGTATTAAGGCTTACTTGATTTTTCATTTCAATTAATAATTATTTTATATAACTGGGTGGACTAGTATTTGTTGCATATTATCTCTTCCTCTTAGATTGTTCCCTTACCAATATATAATGACCTTCTTTGTCTCTTTTAATCAGTCTTAGCTTAAAATTAACTTTATCTGCAAGTAGAACAGCTACCTCTGCTTTTTTCTGAACTCCTGTTGCATGGAGTACTGTTTTCCATCCTTTGACCTTCAGTCTATGAGTATCTTTTTGAATTAAATGTATTTCTTGTATGCAGCATGTTGTTAGATCTTGCTTCTTGATCCATTCTGCCAGTCTATGTCTTTTGACTAATGAATTAAGTCCATTAATATTGATGGTTAAAACTGATATGTATTGACTTATCTTTGTCATGTTATTTTCTGTTTTCCTGGTGGATTCCTTCTATTAGAGTTCATGGAGCTATAGTACTTATCATCCCTTTCTAAAATGTCCTTCAAAATATTTTGGAGTGCTGGTTTTAGTGGTCATGAATTTCCTCAACTGTTCCTTATCATGGAAGTATTTTGTTTCTCCATTTTGAAAGATAGTTTTGCAGAATACATCAATCTGGGTTGAAAGTTGTTTTCTTTTAGAACTTGGAGTACTTCACTCCAAGCTCTCCTTGACTTGAGAGTTTGTGCTGAGAAGTCCACTGTAATTCTGATAGGCTTTCCTTTATAGGTGATTTGTTCCCTAACAGCTTTTAAAATTTTATTCTTGTGTTGAATTTCTCGAATCTTGACTATGATATGCCTGGAAGTAGTTTTTTTTTTTTTTTTAGCATTGTTAATTGGGGTTCTATATGCCTCACTTATTTGTATGTCAAATTCTTTTTCTCTGCCAGGAAAATTTTCTGACAGGATGTCTATAAGGATGTTTTTAATGTCACTTGTAGTATCTCCTGCTTGTTCACTGACTCCAGTTAATCTTAAATCATTTTTCTTTGTCTAGTCAAGCAACTGCTAGATTAATATCTCGTGATCCCTTGCTAGTTTTGAAGAATCTTTCTTTTCCTGGTCACTAACTGTGAGTCTGTCTTCAATATCTGAGATCCTGTCCTCACTTTGGCTTAGTCTGCTCTGAATACTTTCAGTAGAGTTTCTATTCTCCTGGATATCTACTTGAATCTGCTTTATGGAATCCATTTGTTTCCTATGTTGTCCTTCCATAATTTACTTAAGCTTGTTTATTTTTTTGTCTGTATCTGCCCTAACATCACTTAGGATGGTGTGTATTTTGGTAAACTCTAAGGTTATTTGAAAGATTATTTCTGATTTCATTTTTTCCAAAGCCTCATTCAACTGCTTTGTTACCACTTCTAAGAAACTTTGTAGGGGGCTTTCGGATTTTCCAGCCTCATTACCACCTGGGTTTGCTTTTGGTGAACTGGGTGTCTGGGGTTGTGACCTGTTTAAGTGTCTTCTCATTTCTTTTCTTTTTTAGCTTAATTCCTAAAGTGATATCTGTTAGTTGCCTGCAGTGGGTTACTTTAATGGTGGTATTAAGGACTTCCAGGTGATGAGCACTTCCTAGAGATATCGTCCAGGTGTAACTGGTTCCTGGGTTCCAAATCTGTTGGAAAATCCTGCCTTCTCAGTTTGTCAGAAATGAGAAACCACTGCTCACCTAGCCCAGCCCCTAGTTCCTTGGCACCACACCCCAGCCTTCTATGCAGCCCCCAGTCAATCCCAGTCCTGAACCAGCAAGGCCAACAGTTATCCAGTGCAATCAAGTCAGTTCTGACTACAGCGGCACCCACAGCACCAAGCACAGCCAACAAAACATTAAACTGATCCAACCCCTGATTTACAACCCCCAATCATATAGACTGAATTTATATCTATACAACAGGATGCAAAACAAACATATACAATACTTAGGTTCACAAAATGTCAATTCTGTCCCCAAGAGTGAGGACCCAAAATGAATTTAAGAAAAAGCAGAAAAGTGGGAAAAGGGAAAAGAGACTGCAAGTAGGTTGGAGAACAAAGACGGGTCCACCAACTCAGGGAAACCACTGCAGAAGACTGAGGGGGAAAAAAGTCAAAAGAGACAGAAAAGAGAACAGAACAAAACCAGGCCCAAAGGGAAGGCAGAAACCACACTCGCACTAAAAAAAAAAAAAGGTCCCCTTCCGGGGTTCTCTCTGGATTCACTGGTAAACAGCCTGTGGAGACAGCAACCCAAATCATGGCACTATATCTCCGCAAGCCAGCAACTGTCCGAGGACAGAGTAGTAGACAACCTTAGCAGGCCTGCCCTGAGAGTGGCCTCCTCGGGCTCACAGCCATCCAAGCAGACGCTCAGCTAGGAACCGCTGGGGGAAGCCAGCAACAGTTTTAGCCCCAGGCATATCTGGCCTGACTCAGGAACAGCCTCCGGAAGGGCTGTTCTCCCATGGAAGGGCTAAACCCTCCGCACTCACCGCCAGCCAGCACAGCCCTCCGCGCCTGCTGCTCTCCTCCACTGGGGAGTGGTTCCACAGAGGTCCCGGGGTCGTCAGCCACCGCCAACACCACGACCGTGCACCGCCAGGCTCCAACAGCTCACCTCGCGCAGTGAGTCTGGCTCCAGGTGAAGGCTCCACCAGCTACCACCTTCTTCTTAATTGAATTTTTTCTTTTTGCTCTTTCTGTGGGGTTCAATTCAGACTTAAGGCTCTTCCTGGGTCCAAGGAACCCATCTCCCTCCTTTTTGTCTTCCTCAAGATGGTGTGTTCCCGCGTCTAGACAGCGTCTCTCAGAGAGGCTGTTTTCCCTGCATCCTACTACTCCGCCATCTTCCCGGAAGTCCCCTCCTCTTCTGACTTATGTTCCATAACCATCATTTTCCTTTGCATTTCAGCAAGCTACCTCAGTTCATAGCAGGGCGTAATATACTCAAGATACACACACACACTCTTTTGTCAAAAACTTCTTGATCCAACCAACTCAGCAGCACAGAGTTTGACATTCTAGATTCTTTGCAGTTTTGCCACGGTAACATCTGTGAGGTTCTTCTTTTAGCATAGTACTTGATCCTTCATACCTGCAATATCATCTTTGCTGTGGATTCCCAAAATGCAGCCAAAGGAATAACATGGTGCTTCCAAAAAGTCCAAGGGAACCTTGTAGACTCACTTCTCTGCTCTCTTTCTCTCTGTTCCCCACTCTGGAGATTTAAGAAAAGATGCCTGTTTTGGTTGAAACCAATCTCCCCTTCTCACTCTCCTCTATGTCCTCTGCTTATGCTATGAGTGCAGGCTGCCTTCTTAATTGATTTTCATGAGTTACTTATGGACTGTGATCCACAGATTAAAAAATCACTTCCCAGGAAACACAGGCAAAAACATTCATGGCAACTGCTTGTCTATACAATAGAAAACAACATAAAATTCAGGGGAAGAGAGGGCTAAGTATTCACACAACGAATTATTACTCAGTAGTGAAGTTGGTGAGCTACACCTGGATACAGGATGGGTAAATATAGAAAATGCAATGCTGAGCAAGCATAAGCAATTTGTAAGTGACTATTATTTTTACAACACTCAAAAATAAGCAAATGCAGTGCTTAGGGAAATAGGCTTGTGATAGAACTATTTTTAAAACACTGAGGAAAAGATAAAAACAAAATTTGGAACAGTGGCTACTTCTGTAAAAAGCCAGGAAGATAGGAATGTGTAAGAAGACAAAGGTAGCTTCAACAATATTGATCATGGTCTGGTTTCTAAATTGAGTAGTGATTTCACAAATATTTAACATTAATCCTCTTAATTTATGTTATTATTTTATGCTTATATTTGCATGACATACTATATACTTGTTATTACATACTTATTATATGTGCACTTATTTTTTACTATCTCATATAACTCATATTTTTTGTATATGTAAAATAGCATCCATGGATTTGGGGGATGTACCAATGTGTCATACTGATATAGGGAAATGAAACTCCCAACCTACTATATGTCCAGTACAAGTTCGTGTTCTCTAAAATTGAAGAATGAATTTCAGGAACAACAGAGGTTAATAGCAGGATGTATTTATTGAGAGAAAGAAAGCTTCTGTCTGAGGGACAGAAGGGGTCCCGAGTGAGTTGCCAAAGCCTCTGTCTTTTCTAGGGACTTTTAGAGCGTAAAACCACGAGATGAGACAGGTCCGAGGTGAGGAAAACCTGGGAACTTGCAAGGTGGGCATAAGGTGGGACAGAACTATGGTTAACCAATAAGACTAACTGCTCAGGTAAAATTGATTAAATCGGGGACAAACGGGGAAATGAGTCATGTAGTGAGCGAAGATGCTTAACAGCAATGACTCTTCCTGTAGGGGGTGGGATGCTGACTCCTGACCTCCTCAGGGTGGTAGAGAACTATTTGGACTGTCAATCCTTGGGATGCGATTGCATTTGCTTTGCCTTTCGTCTTGAGGTCTGGCCCACAGCAGGAGGTGCCTGTCTCCTCAGAGGTCACAAGGTGTCTGGCCTTCTGCACTGGCTCCTTTGAGGGCCCAGCCCTGTCTGACGGCCTATAATATTTCTAACTAACTCAGCTCCCTGTAACAATATATTTTTAAATGAAGGAAACATAGACGTGTTCTAGGTTCTCACATCCAAGAGTCACAAGAGCCTGGAATCCCGCATGATGCCAACCCCATTCCCAGCCCCCCGCCACCCAGCCCCACAGCCTGACAGCAGCACGCTCCAGCTCATCATCCCCTCTGCCTTTCCGTCAAACTCACAGAGTCCCAGGACCTCCTGTCTGCCATTCATTTCCTATACTCAGACTCCCGAAGCCCTTACACGTGGACTCTTTTTTTTTTTCTTTTTCCCAACAAGAACATGTGTTTTATGGGGATTGTTGAAGAGGAGTAGCAAATACTTTAATATCCTGGGATATAGGGTTGTCCTATTGTTTGAGGGAATCCCGAGGTTGGATGTTGTTGCCCTGACTTCTCTCTGGGGCCTGCCAATGACAGCTCTTGGTGGACTGCTCAGGGTCCTCTCTGCTTCGTGGAGTTAAAAGAACTTCCTACCAAGCCAGCAGCAGAACGCTCAGACAAGCGGTCCCCATATCAGAGGAGTGTCCTCGTTCTCTGGATGCTGATGAGGTCCAGAAGGTCTCTGTGATGCCTATCTTCAGTGGCCAGTGGTGTGGCCCCCTCATCTCAGCCTGTTTCCGTTCCTCCGGCATGGCAGGAATCTCCAGGATTCTTCATTTCCTGGTGGTTTGCATGCGGCCAAGTCTTGACATGTGTCATGTTCTTCGTGATTAACCAGAGCCACACAGTTGGAGGCCCATTCCCAGAGAACTGGCTGTGGGGCTGGGTATCACAGTCTCCCCTCCCAAATTAACAAAGGTGGGCAGATCCTGGCGATATAGAGGAAATAACTCCTAACCTGCTAGATAGCCAATAAGAGCTCGTGTTCTCTAAAACCAAAGAATGAATTCTAGGAACAATGAAGGTTAAGAGCAAAATATATTGGAGAAAGAAAGCTTCTGTCTAAGAGAGACAGAAAGGGTCCTGGGTGGGTTGCCAAGGATCTTGGTGTTCAAGGGAATTTTACAGAGCAAAACCCCAAGGTGAAGGTGGTCTGAAGCGGGAAAAACTATAGGCTAATAAGATTACAAGGGTAATCATTCAGGTAACATTGATCCAATGGGAAATCACAAGGTGGGCATGAGGTGGACAAGACTATGGTGAACCAATAAGATTGTGAGTATAACTGCCTAGGTAATACTGATTAAATGGGGATCAAATGGGAAAGCAAGTCGTGTAGCAGCAACCGTAACTGGAATGGAAGAGTTTCCTGGGCGGCATGGGTCATTGGCTCTTCCTGGCCCCACACCCATGGACACCTATTTAGAATATCAATCACTGCCTTTCACCCCTCGGGGAAGTATGCGGGTGGTCACTCTATCTTTTGTCTTGAGGTCTGGCCCTCAGAGAATGTGGCTCCCCAACAGTTACAGTGTATTCCCATCTTTCACACTCCCTCTGGAGAGTCTGCCCCTATTTAATGCCTTTAATATTTCTACCTAACTTAGCTGTCTGTAACATTGGGACAGAGACAAAGGCCTGGTGTTGGGAGCCGTTGAAGCTGGAAATTGCCTTAGGGCATGGTCCAGACATGATCATTCCAAGAACAAAGAGAGGCTAGGGCAAGTCAAGTGAAGACGCTGCTTCAGCCTAGAGGACACCTAGTCCCAAGACAATCTGAGCAGTGGGTTGCTGGGACAACAGGGTGTCGGGTGACATTAGGTTGCTAAAAGGTATAAATAAACGCCCCTGCAGTGAGGGGCCAGTTCCTCTCCTCCCATCAGGAGGATAAGGGCTCCACCTGACTCCAGCTTTGTCTCTCTCTTTATTTTTCTCAACTTCTCATGGTCCTTCACCCCAAGAACCTCAGGAGCCACGTGGGTCACAGCAGCCTGGAGTTCACCACACTCAGAATGCATTACTGAAAAGCAGACACTAAGTGTTGTGGGAAAATTCCCAAATCGAGCCAAACCAGACCAAACCCAAAGGAAGACTGCACTGCTGAGATAAGGAGACAGCCTTTAATCTTTACACCAGCAGACTGTTGTGATAGGTTCTGCTAGCCTGGGGCTTAGCATCCCCCCAACTTGGTACTGGACCCAGAGAAACAACTTAGCTCTCCAAGAGTAAACTCCAAGTTTTCCTTCTCATTCCAGAGATAAACCTCCTGCTCCCTTTTTCACATTCACCGAACCCTCTCCAATCCCAAGCCTCCACAACCCCCCAAACCTCCACCCCCAGACCCCAGTAAATCATTCTGTCTCCTGCTTTACACAGGCAGATGCTCCCTCAAATCACCTGCCAATATGTCATTTTGCCCACCTCCCAAACTCCTCCCCCAGCCAAAGTTGATAAAGGTAACTACACTCCTTCCTTCTTATTGAGAGCTTCTACACCCCCCGGCCCCCAAAAGCTCTCCCATGCCCTCCGCATTAAAGGCCTCCTCCTTTTCTCTCTTGCTCTTATTTTCTCTGTGCCACTTCAGATTTAGTGACTTTAAAATAGTCAAATATGTTGGATCTTCACACCAGTGAACTGCTGTGGGGATAATTTCTCAAAAGCAACAGCGCTGAATTTAGGTAAAGTTTAGTTGATATAAAATTTAGAAGTGGGAGGTGCAAAGCAAGTGACAAAACTTTACATAATGGTTACATACATTGAGTCATATATTGATAGGCAGGCTGGTCTTGATACAATAGAAACACTCTGGGAACAAGGGGGGCTTACAGAATGAGCACAGTTAAGGGCATTATCTTAATATAGGAACATTTTGAGAAGGAGCCCTTGAATTAGCCCAGGGTGCCCTAAGGTATAGGCACTTACTCTGACTCAGTGCCCAACCAAGGTCTGCAGCTGGGCTGTAGACACCGTCAAGGTCAGTTGAATTTAGCAGAAACAGCAGAACAGTAACTTGGTCAGAGACCTCTAATTGATCATGAAATATTTATAAGTTTGCCATCTCATACCCACATTATAATTGTGCCCCAACAAAAGAAGCCTTCGTAACAGCAACAAAGCCTGCTATATGCACACATAAACCTCAGCACAAAACAAAACAAAAACAGCAATGGGAACACGAGAAGACAAGGCTACCAAGTGCCTCCAAAGACTTCCCACTCCTCCGAAGCTGACCCATGGAGCATGGAAAGGGAAGGAACCAAAAGCTACACAGCTGAATTATTCAAAAGGATAACAGAACAGAATTTTTTTAAGAACAATAATGTTCTTGGCAAGCTCGAAGAAGATATTGATATAGGGGAATGAAACTCCCAACCTCCTAGATGTCCAATATGAGTTCGTGTTCTCTAAAATCGAAGAATGAATTTCAGGAACAATGGAGGTTAAGAGCAGAATATATTTATTGAGGGAAAGAAAGCTTCTGTCTGGGAGAGACAGAAGGGATCTCAAGTGAGTTGCCAAAGACCGTCTTTTTCAGAGACTTTAATAGAGTAAAAACACGAGATGAGAGAGGTCCAAGATGGGGAAAACATGGGAACTCACAAAGTAGACGGGCATGAGGTGGGACAGAACTATGGTCAACCAATCAGGTTAATTGTTCAGGTAAAATTGACCAAATCAGGGACAAATGGAGACACAAGCCATGTAGCAAGCGGACATGCTTAAAGAGCAGCGACTCTTCCTGTAGGGGGTTGGGATGGTGACTCCTGGCTTCCTCAAGGTGATTCAGATCTATTTATAAACACCCTGATGTTTATAAATGTTGCACTTGTTTTGCCTTTTGTCTTGAGATCTGGCCCGCAGCAGAGGAGTCTGTCTCCTCCAGTGTTGCCAGGTATCTCGTTTTCTGCACTGGCTCCTTTGAGGGCCCAGCCCTGACTGACTGCCTATAATGTTTCTAACTAACTCAGTGCCTGTAACACTATGACTGCATAAGGCTTTGGAGAGCCATCTAGATACAAGCCAGAAAATATGTGGAGGAGAAAAAATGCTGACAGCCAGGAAGCAGACAGAAAGAGAAGGAGCCAAAAAGAGGGGATGGGCCAGGAGCTAGAATACAGTCTTTGAGGCTGCCCCCACAGCTCCACTTCCTCCAAGCAGGCCCTTGCTCTAACAGCAGTTCAGCTATTTTTTTTCCCACATGCAACCCACTTTAGTAACATAAACTGCAAAGCTCTTGAACCTTGTCACCAATTAATAACCCAGACACCTAGGAACATGTCAGAGACTGAACTGAAACGCTCCCCCTGCTGCTTCAGAGAGAAGAGGAGGGCAGGAGGACACTGTTACTGATCCAAGGAGGCCACAGGGAATGCCCTCGCACCATCCAGTGTCAGAGCACCCCTCTTTCTTTCGACTTACTTCCAATATCTTGCTCCAGGTCACTGGGGGCGTCACCTTCAAGGCAGACACTTCAGGCTCCTGCATCAGTGGCTCTTGGGGTCTTTCTTTCCCCAACAAAGGAAAAGCCCTATGATGAGTTGGTGGGGTGAGGCCCTTTGGCATCATTCTAACTTCCTTTTCCTCAGACAGGATGATTGCTAAAGTCTTCCTTAGGGAACTTGAAATCTTTTCCTAGGTTCTGGCTGGTCCAGATCTGAATTCCTTTGCCTTTCTTTCCTTTCCATTATAGATAGAGAGGGTGCTGTGGATTCACTGTGCAGATGGCTCTTGGTTACCTTCTTTTTCAGGATCTTGTCTTGTCCATCCGCCATACCTTTCGGTTTCGGGTTTTTGGTCTTTATCTTGGCTGACTTGGGACCAGGCAAACTTGGGTCTTTTTTCTCTTTCTCCTCCGTCTCTAACTCCTCCTCCTCTTTCTCCATGTTGGACTCAGGGATGTTAGTCCCAGACACCACTAAGTCTCTTCTTTCTTCATTGCTGTCAGATCCACAGCATCAGTTCCAGAAACAAACAAGTTAACTTGCTCCTGAACGCCGGTCTGCTTGCTTAATGAGCCGTCACTATGGCTACTTCCGACTTCTGGATGTGGTCCTTGTTCCTGCGCCTTTCCACTCCTGTTTGCTTCCAGGACAGTGCTTGAAAATTCTTTAGCATGTTCACTGAAATCCAAGCACGAGAAACTGTTTTGCCAAAAAATGTCACATGGTACTTAGGTGGAAGAGAATCAGGATGAGAAGTAAAAAGAAAACATTCCCCCAAGTCAGGATCGGATTCCACCATGCCTGGCCACCAGGGGTGACCATATTGCTTGGTATACATGATGGATTCTTGGACATAGGAGGCACAGACCACTTCACTCTCATGCCCTGTCCAGGCCTTCTCAGGAACATCACAGCAATTATAATCCAAGTCCGTATTCTGGTCACAGAACCAATTATCCAGTAGAAATGAGGGGTCAATGTTCCCACACAGCTGCCTCTATTTTCTACAGTTTGGAGAGGAACCCTGAACCCAGACTATACAATGACCATAACCATTTCCCTTTCCTTTCTTGCTGGTCCTTGGTCTGAGAACAATTCCGAACCCTGTCTTTCAGCTGGTCTCTCTGTCTGTGCTCATGGCCACGTTGGGGTGTCCCCATTTTTTCATCTTGAGCCTCCTTCTTTCTTTTGCTTAAGTAGAGTCTATTAAGTTTCTTTGCAGAGGGTGCAGGAATTGCCTGGCCTGGCTCAGATGGCCGTGTCTCAGGGCTAACTTCATCTTCCAGAGAGGCTGAAATTTCTGGTGCATTAGGTACCATTACTTTCTCTCCACTGGTATTACCATTATCAGTAGCAGAAGCAGCAATTCCTGGTTCTTTGTCTGACTGGATACACACTATTGGCTTTACACAGGAAGTCTGCAAAAGCACTCCTGGAGGGACTTGTGCAGCACAATCTGGACAAGCTCCTCAAATTCTGCATTGGTAAGAATTAATTTTTCCTTTCCATGCTTCTCGGTTGGCTTTCTGTCTTGAGCCTTTCCTTTCTTCTCATAGCCAAGGCTTGGACCATTCTCTGCGGTTGCCTTCTCCTTTTCTAGCCTGGCCTTTGGTCAGCTTGGCTTGGCCTCAGGCTCTGAGGAACTGATCTCCAGAGTCCAGAGTCTTTCTGGGTAAATTAGGGCTACAACGTACCATGCTATGTGATTTTTGTGTAAGTGTGGCAAAGGCTTTCTTTGGCCCCTTTCCACATTCTTCTTTCTTCTGTAGTGTTGCCATCATTCAGCTCAGAAATGAACTTTGTTTGCCTTCTGGGGAGAGGAGGACCTAAAAGCTAGGAGCAGCCTGAGCTGTTGCAGCGATTCTGCAAACTTCAACTGCGATCCACCCAATACAGCTATTTTGTATACATTTGCATTTACCTGTACGGTGCCTGTGAGTTTCTGTTCTGCGTCCTACCACTGATGAGGGTAGCGCTTCTATCATCTAATAACCGTCCCCATGCCCTGCCTCCAAACCAGGACACTTTGGGGGACATTTGAGATCCAAACCAGAACACCCAACCTC